>JAPKLY010000662.1:0-25035 GCA_026898435.1 Prunella vulgaris
AAGAGGAGCCTACAATTGAAATAAGCATTTCTAAACTCTTCGACTCTTCTACTTGTGCTATATTGGATAATGTTGTTTATTGTGAATTTGTCTTTCCTCTTGAATTGATTAATGATAAGATTGAATTGAAAATCCTCTTGAAAATTTTTGATAGTAGGAGATGGGGGTGGATTGGTTTGAGAAGAAAGGAGAAAGAACATGCTTGTGCTTATAAGTATAAAATGATAAGGAAAGTAGGTGTTTGGGGTAGAAATCCTACTTGTTTCCTTGATTATGATGCTTTGAGATTGATATATAATGGGAGGAATGAAATATATCCTTGGCCATTTAGCTAACATTGGTGTCGTCCGGCTAGGGGACGTTAAATTTAAGCGCTAGATGGGAGGCAATCCATCCTTACAAAATTGTTGCTTGTTTTGTTTGCTTTGTTTCGATAGTTTTGTTTCTTGTTTGTTTGATTGGTTTGATAGGGATTTGAAGCAAGAATAAGTTGAGGAGTTTATATTGAGATGCTAGGATAGGTATTGGATGGTGTTGTGCTTGCTAGTATGTGGAATTGTGCTTAGATTGCTTAGCTTGTGCCATATTCATCATTCTTTTCCAAACTTTTAGGATATACAATCCGAAAAAGTTTGGGGGGTGTGATTGTTGATAGATTTATCTAATGAGATGGTTAATAGCTGTTTAACTACTTAAATCTACCAAACAATAACAAGGATTAAAGATTGTTCTTGAATATTGAAAGTAGAGAGAGAGAGTGAGAACTTAGTGAGAGAAAGTAGTTGTTGTATTATGAAAGCTTAGAGAGAGAAAAGTACATGTGAGACATATTTATAGGTTTGCATGTGTGAGGTGGCACCTTGTGAGCCTACTTGGCTTGAGGTGTTGACAAGTGTCCTTGACACTTGTCTTTACTCACTACAATGCTTTCCTTTACAATGCCACATCCTACTACATCTCTATGTGCTACTTATACTACCAATGTATATGTCTGTAACCTTGGAGAGCTTGTAGGCGAGCTTCATTGCCTTGGAGCAATGTAGAGGTGGACTCTTTCTTGGTCTCCTTGGATATGGGCGAGCTACCTTTCAAAAGGGTAAGCTTGCCCGCGAGCTTCTTTCTCTCGGGCCTGGTTGGTCATCTGACTTGGGCCATTGGACATCTGGGCGAACTTCTATCATGTTTTGCCGAGCTTCCCCATGTTGACTTTAGTCAAAGTTGATGACATAGCTCCTAAGCATGTGGGCGACCTTCTTAGCCTTGGGCTAATTAATCTCATGTTTAGTCTCGGGTAGTTCGCTTATCAACATTTGCCCCCCAGCTCGGTCACATCATAATATTTCTAACGTGTGGGCGAGCTGATTTGTCTATGGATGAAGGTTCGAGTGTTGGTGAACTACTTCTTGGTTAGGTGCCGAGCTGATGGGCGAGCTTCAGTGTGGCGGTGGGAGTGCTGACGTGGAGCGAGGATCAAGTTCATTTTGACAAAACTTTCAAATCTTTGCACATAGGCCCTCGAACTCTTTGAATATTTAAGCTCGCCCTCTCGTCTATAAATATGAGAAATCAAGTTCATTTTCCACTTTTACTTCTTCAAATTTCCATAGCAATTTCTGGCGATCAACTTTCTTTGCATCCGACGGAATTTGAGGATTCTTCAAGGTAGAAAACCATTTCTTTTTCCTTCATCTCTCTCTTTTGCAGATTTCTTTTTCTTCTTTCCTTAGCTTCTTTAAGTTTTCTGGAAATTTTGTATATTTCCGGCGACTTTTCAAATTCTTCATTCATCTTCCTCCCGTAACTCTGGTGATTGGACTTTTTGAGAACACTCAAGAATTCATCTTAACTATGTCGACCCAATCTTCGAGCAAGACTCTCTCGAACCGCAATCCTAAAAAATGACCTATGACTGAAAACGAACCCATTCCTCAAATGACTCCAATAATGATTGAATCTGGATTTGAGGAGGGCTCAGTAGCTCGCCCAGATTCCGGCGAGCTTCTGGGCAAGGTTCGATCCGACTCAGGTGAGGAAGCTACCAGCTCTAAGTTCCGCGAGGTTTGGGACGATGTTGGGGAGGTCGCCAATGAGGAAAGGGCTGCCAGTGGTAACCAAGAGGTCGCCGAGGAAGACGAGGAGGTCGCCGAGGTGGGTGAGGAGGTCGCTGAGCAAGAGGGCGACCTTGACGAGGTCACAGTTGAATGGCTCCACGCCATTGGGTTTCCCGAACCTCAAATGATTGAGCATCAGGTTCCCAGCAATGTTATTCATGCATTTGACTGGGAGGAGTACGTCACCGAGCACGTGGTGAGCTTCCCTTTGCCCGAGCGAGATATTCGGGATACGAAGAACGAGTCCAGTTACAAGGCGAATGAGGTTCAGAGCAAGATCAATGAATACGTACTTCTGCAACTTCGCGAGAAGTACCGGATTCCCCTCGACATCTTTATGTATGCTCCAGGGAAGAAGGAACGGGCCGATATGCCTCCGGCCGGTTTGACCGCTATCAACGTGCATACCCTCGAGGCCAGGCTTACGTTGCCCTTGCATCTGATCATCGGCCAATTCCTTTTGGACAATAACCTTGCCATTACTCAGCTTACCCCCAATGCGTGGAGCAACTTACTGACAACGTTGGCGATCTTCGGATTGGAGGGGTACGAAAATCGGCTGACATCGATGGAGATCAATGAGCTCTTCACAGTGACCTGTCAAGCCAAGAATGGCAAGGGTTATTATTATCTGAAAGCTCGCCTGGGGGAAAAGTTTTTGGGGGTCCTTCCCAACAAAGTCCGCGACTGGAAGGAACAATTCTTATTCATAGGTCGTGATTGGCGTGCTTCCACCAACTATTCCGGACGGGGAGGATGAATTTTTACTCCTGAGGGATATGGAGAGGCTAGCAGTAGGTTGCCTATTTCGGTGTGCGTGTGTTGAATTAGATTTACTAATCTAATTTCCTTTTTCTTGCAGGTTTAAAGCACCACAAGTCCAGCCGCGGCAAACCCGAATTTCCTATTGAGTTTGACTTGGTGCGGGTTGTTTGCTACTTGAGAAGCCAGGAGGATAGAGACGTCGCCCATCTGTGCCAACATCATTGCCTCAGGCTTGCTGGAATTCTGACATTGCCTCATCACCTTAACATTCAAGGTCCTGAGCTTCCTGGTAAGCAACTTAAAGAAGCTCGCCCAAGTGCTAACTTTATTCCTTTGGTCTTTGTAGGTGGTGCTTGGGTTGCATTCCCATCATTTGAAATCCCGGAAGCTTATCACTTATTAGCTCGCCGGTTTGCTATGGGTCCACCACGCCCCAACAAGTTGGGATTACCATCAACTCTCGCGCTGGAGGCAAGTAAAAAGGCGGAGGTCGCCTCAAAGAAGGGCGATGTTGGTAGGTCTGGGACTCAGAGAAAGCTCCAAAGCTCCAGCTAAGACCCCGGCTCCAACCAAGACTAATCGAGGAGGTGGGTGATGTTCCGCAACACCCGAGCGAGCTTTCCACCAACAGAAGAGGAGTCTCCAGAGGGGAGACGGGTCAAAGGTTGGCGATGAATCCTCAAGGTCGCAAGAGGACTAAGTTCGCCCTCCAGGACAAGGCGTCTGAGCCGATAGCTCGCTCGGGGTCAGGCCATGGTGGATCTGCCCATTCAACAGCCCCTTTGGCACTCGCCTCCGTGCCAAGGTCACCGCCATCTCAGTCCCCATTTGGGGTCCAAGTGGTTGATGATACGGTTCTAGGTTGGGACCCAGAACGTGTCCAGTAAGTAGTTCACCGAGTTCGCATGTTTTTCATGTCTTAATTTTTATCCACTAACCCCAAGTGTGTTGACTTCGCAGCTACGCTTCCATCGCCTTCCCCCACAGGCACGAAGCTCTCCATTCATACGAGCGATCTCGATTCCTCACCTCCATGTGCAACCTCCCACGTGGCCTTGCTCAGTAAACTGTGAGTGAAGTGCCGAGGTATTGGTCAACTCCTCAACTGGCGACCTTAGAGAAGTAGAGCTTGATCCAGAATGCCCGGCTCTCGATGCATTACGCGAGTGGGCTCTTGCTCGCAAATTAACGGGTAATTGATCAAGCGACTCAACAAGAAATAGGTCGCCAGGAAAAGAATGCGAACTACATCAAGATGGCCGAGTCTCTTGATAAGGTTAAGAAGTCGGTAGAGCATACGGAGGAGAAGGTCGCAACATCTCTGGCTTCTGAGAAGAGTTCTCTTGAGCAGTTGGGCGAGCTCCAGAGGAAGTTTGCTGCCATCCAACGGAACGCCGATGCTCAAATAAAGGCTAAGGAGGAGGAGTTCGCCTAGAAGCTCGCGGACAAGGACGATGAGCTAACATTGGTTAGAATGGAGCTTGAGCTGGAGCTGGGCCTGTTCAAGACCGCTGACGAGGAGTGTACAAGGTTAAGAGGTGAACTCTCGGCCAAGATCAATGAGGTCGCTGAGTCACGCAATAACGCCTCTTCCCCAGTGAGCTTGGACGCCTTGAGAGCTGAGGCCTCTGACAAAGGATTCGTCCAATGTTACACCGAGGTTATCCGATCCATTTGGTGGGCCCGAGCTCATAAGGATGATGAAATGGCAGCTGTGGTGGGCGACTTTAAAGAGTTCCTTGACAAAGCCAAGTTTGATGATGGGACGGAGTTGGATATCGGCGACCTTTCGCAACTTGGTGTCCCCCTCAACTTCGTTCCGGTGCGTTTTTTAATTATTAATATTATGCCGGTCCCCGAGGTGAACGTCGCTGAGGGAGAAGAGCGAACTCCCCCCATAATGGAGCAACTTCAGGAAGCATGTGGGGACCTTATGCTCGATACCAGCGAGCTCAATGGCAACATCACTGAGTTGCCTCGTCTTTCTCCCCCAGTTGGTCAAGTTGCTGGTGGTGAGGTTGCCCACGAGGTCGCCAATCCTGAAGTTCTAGCTGAGACCTCCGCCACTCCTACTCTTGATGCCCCCGCAGCTCCTTAGGCTTTAAGGTTTTTTATTGTTTAGTTATTGTTTTTGTTCAAGTAGGAGTAGCTCACCGGGTTGTGTATAGCTCACCCAGAAGGAGCTTGTTTTTGTACTTCAAAGATGGTCAGCTGGTCGACCTTTGTGACTAGCATAACTTCATATACTTAGAAAATTTCTAAGTATTCTATTGAATGAACAATTTTTTGCATCAACTTGTCAATTTAAATTTTACGCACGTTATACCCTTTATTATCTCGTTTTTATACTTTTGGTACTTATTTGTTCGTCTTATTCTATTTTTGAGAGGCGAATCGTTCGTTTTACGCCGCTTTGGACTACGAATCGTACCATTGTTTGATTAGTACATATTCTTCGTCTTACACCACTTAGGGCCGCGAATTGCTCGTTTTAGACCACTTAGGGTAGCGAGTTGTACTTTGTTTTAATTCACTTTGGGCGATTGGGTTTCATGAACCTTGTCTTAGACTTTTTAACCATCTTTTTCATGAATTTTTCTAACTTAGGGCCGTAGGCGCTTAGTGATCCTTTAAGAAGGACACCTTCGCTAACCTTTGGGCACTTTGGCCTTTGCCTTGAGCTTTTAGACTATAACGTTTGTGACCTTGGTCCTTGTGTATTACGAAGCTTCGAACATTTGATATTTCTAAAAAAATCTAACTTCATGTAATAACGTAATTTACACCTGTTGGCATCAACACTTCTGATGCGAACCTTCAACTAGTCTATTACAAGTGGTAGTTCACCTTCCTCTACTGCCAATAGCTGGGCATACTCTGTTTTCTTTCAACTCTTTGAACCAGTGTGGGCACACGTTTGTACAATGAATCTATCATCTTGGTTTCAAAAGTCTGATTTGGTGGCACACACATGATCTTGGACAGACTCCTCAAGGAAATGTAGCAGCTTCTTCTCTTAGGGGTGTATACGCTTTCTTCTGAGCATTCACGATGCGATGGGCTTCTTTTCATACTCCAACCCTTTCGCTGCTACTGATAGAATTTCTTTAGATGTGCCGCACTCCATGTATATGATGAGGCATTTCCTTCTGTGTCTTCGAGGTCATACGTCCCGTTTGCTCAAGCTGTGGTAACACGGAACAGCCCTCCTAATTTGGTCTGAATTCACCCGGTGGAGTTGCTAGCTTCTTCCTTAGCACCAATTCCCCCACTTTGAACTTTCGATTTCGAATCTTGGAATTGAAGTACTTCTCCGCTCTCCACTTGTAGGTGGCATTCTTCAATTCCGATGAATCTCTAGTCTCTTCGAGCAAATCTTTTTCTACTTCCAAAGCTTCATCGTTTTCCTTCTCATCATAGCCTACCACCTTCCAGGTCTTGTTCTGAACTTCCACCGGTACTACTGCTTCCGTTCCGAAGGCCAAGGCAAAGGGTGTTTCTCCAGTGCTCGCTTGATATGATGTTCTATATGACCATAGAACCTCCGGAAGTTTGTCCGCCCAACTTCCTTTCTTGTCTTCAAGGAGGATCTTCAGCACATGTTTCAATATTTTGTTCACTGCTTCTACTTGACCATTCGACTGCGGATGGTACGTAGTTGAGTAGTGTTTCTTGATGTTCCATGAACTGCCAAATTCTCTCAACTTTTGACCGTCGAACTGCCTACCATTGTCCGTTACAATTGATTGCGGAAGTCCAAATCGGCATACCAGATTTTTCCATATGATGTCGATCATCTTTTCCTGTGTTACTGTTGTAAGTGCCTCGGCTTCAGCCCACTTAGTGTAATAATCCACTACCACTACAGCGAACTTTACACCGCCTCTGCCAGGTGGAAATGGGTCGATCAAGTCGATACCCCATTTTGCAAAAGGTCATGGGCTGAAGACCGATTTTAGTTGAGTAGCTGGGGAGTGGATATTAGGTGCGAACAGCTGACATTTTTGGCACCTTCGAGTTAAGCTAATGGCATCTTGGCGGAGAGTGGGCCAGTAGTACCCCTGTCTGATTGTCTTGTATGCCAAAGCTTGCCCCCCAGTGTGACTTCCGCAGATTCCCTCGTGAATTTCTTCTAACACCTCGAACCCTTGCTTTTTAGATAAGCATTTGAGTAGGGGTAGAGAGAATCCACGTTTGAAGAGTTGGCCATCCACCAACGTATATATGGCTGCTTGCTTCACTAGCAGACTAGCTTCTCATGCATCTCCTGGAACTGATCTATCCTTCAGGTATTTTTGGATCGGAGTGCGCCAATCTTCACCGTCTTCCTACACCCACTCGAAGTCTAGTTTATTTTATAATCAGACATCGAGGGGTTCTTTAGCTTGGTGACGACGACCTCCATCACTTCTGCTTCGCCATTACTGATAGCTAGTCGGGCTAGTGCATCAGCCTGTGTGTTTTCCAATCATGGAATCTAGTTAATATCTACTTGCTTGAACATCGAAATCAGATGTGCTACTATCTTCTGGTACATCATCATTTGCTGGTCCTTAGCTTCGTATTGTCCCCGGACTTGGGATATTATTAGCTGGGAATCTCCAAATATCTGAAAATTGGTTGCCCCCACAGCAAATGATAACCTAAGTCTGGCTATCAATGCTTCGTACTCCGCCTCGTTGTTGGTTACTCTGAAGCCGAACAGGATTTTGGAGGTGAAGACTTGTCTATCTGAGCTTATCAGCACTACACCGGCTCCTGCTGCTCTGCTAGTTGATGATCCGTCAACGTAGAGGTGCCACGGAGCTATACGTCCCCTCATCGGATCTTGTGGGAAAGTTAGCTCGATGATGAAATCGGCGAGCGCCTGTCCCTTGATCGCTGTTCGGGGTGTGTAGGTTATACCGTATTGGCTAACTTCTAGTGACCATTTCAACAAGCGTCCTGCAGTGTCTGGTCGGTGTAGTATTTGTCGTAGTGGAAACGTTGTCAACACCTCTACCGGGTGGTCAAAGAAGTAGGGCTGCAACTTTCTAACACACATCACCAGTGCATAGGCTAGCTTCTCCGTTGGGGTGTACCGCAACTCAGCTTCATGTAAGATTTGGCTTACATAGTATACTGGTAGGTGTGTTCTGTCCTCTTCTCGAACCAGGACGGAACTAATGGCCACCTCTGATGCAGCTAGGTACAGGAACAGCTTCTCACCAGGTACCGGCTTTGATAATATTTAAGTGTTGGCCAGGTACGCTTTGATATCTTCAAAGGCCCTTTGGTATTCACTCGTCTACCAGAAATCATCCTTGTGTCATAATCTGTTGGCTTTTATTGCTTCAAAGAATGGATGACTCCGATCACCGGATCTGGAGATGAACCGGTTCAAAGCCACCCAGCATCCGGTCAATCTTTGAACCTTTGGGACCGAATCAGGCGCCTTCATCTCGATGATGCATTTTACTTGCGTCGGATTGACTTCTATCCCTCTTTGGCTCACTAAGTGTCCCAGGAACTTCCCTGAATGTACACCGAAGCTGTTCTTCTTGGGGTTCAACTTCATGTTGTAGTGGCATAGTATGTCGAAGGTTTGCTTTAGGTGGTCGAGGTGATCCTCCTTTCGCAAACTCTTGACAACTATATCATCCACGTACACCTCCATGGTATGGCCGATGTGTTGATCAAACATCTTGTTCACCAACCTTTGGTAGGTAGCTCCGGCGTTGATAAGCTCAAACTGCATCCTCTTCCAGTAGTACATGTTCTTGTTGGTATTGAACGTCGTATGTTCCTAGTCATCTGGGTGCATTGCTATCTGGTGGTAGCCTGCAAAGGCCCATGAATGTCATCATCTCGTGGCCTGCAGTGTTATCTACAAGTTGATCAATGTGGGGCAGTGGGAAATTATCGTTTGGGCATGCCTTATTCAGGTCCGTGAAGTCAATGCACAGTCTCCACGTT
Source organism: Prunella vulgaris (assembly GCA_026898435.1). Lineage (NCBI taxonomy): Eukaryota > Viridiplantae > Streptophyta > Magnoliopsida > Lamiales > Lamiaceae > Prunella > Prunella vulgaris. The sequence goes on from JAPKLY010000662.1 coordinate 8,832, forward strand.
CTATTGGGCTTCTTCACCAAGACTGGGTTCGCAACCCACTGCGGGCACAAGGCTTCCTTGATCAACTTGTTGTCCAACAACTTCTTGACCTCTGTGGTTAAAGCTTCGTACTTGTCTAGTCCGTACTTCCTTCGCTTTTGGCGGATAGGCCTCCTTGTTGGATCTATGTTGAGCCGGTGACATGCGTGCTCCAACGGGATTCCCGTCATATCTTCGTGGGACTAGGCAAAGACGTTTAAGTTGGACATGAGAAAAATCTCCATTTTAGACCGGTACGGTTCTGGCAACTCGGAATGTAACACCCCGCATAGGCAGCAGCTTTTTAGTCCTTTAATTATTAATTAGGCGTGAGTTTTGTGTGTGTTTAAGGTTTAGCCCTTTAAGTTGTTAAGCTTTAGTATGTCTTAATTAATAGCTTAGTATTAGTTGTCCCAATTAGTATTAATTGGATCCTTAAGTAGTATTAAGTTTCGAATTTTATTAGAAGTTAGGGAGAATAATATTATTGTTGAGGTTATAGTATTAGTCCTCTAAGAATAGTATTTCCTTAGGTATTAATTCATTAAGGACATGTTAGTAATTGAGGAATTAAATTTAGGGATTTGACCTCATGAGGATTTAACCAAGAATAGGATTAAATAATACTTGGGATAGTATTAGTATTATTTTCGAAAAATAGGAGTCTTAGACCTTAAGTAATTTTCGAAAATATTAAGAGTATAAGACTTTGATTTCTAGTATCCTTATTTATGGAAGTAAGTCATATTCTTATGCAAGAGAATTATATGCTTGAAGGTTAAGTATCATAAGAATAAAGAGATGGTAAGGATTTGTTAAATAAGGAAATAAGTTACCAAGTATGGAAATAGAGATACACCAAGATTATGGTCCAATTTCTTGCCTTTTTCTTGTAATTTCGTCCAGCTCCTTTTTCAGCCCCAAACCCTACTTTTCCAACTCTATAAATATGTATTGATCATGTCTCAAAACCCTTAGACACCCAAGAAAAATCGGCAGCCACCTAGCACCAAACTTTGGCCATGTATTGAAGTTAGAGGACCATTTTTCAGCAGCTTGTAGAAGTAGAAAGAGGGCAGTTTTTCAAGAGTTCTTAGAGCAAGGAATTAGCAAGCCAACATACAACACTTCTATATTTTCAAGACAAGAAAAGGTGGGGGTTTAAACGGTGAAAAGTGGTAACTCTAGTTCGATTTTTAAATACTATGCTTGATGTGTTTATGTGTTTATGTGCTAAAAGAATGGATACTCTTATGAAGTATCAACCAATGGGTGCTCTTAAGTAGTGCCAAATTAATAGATATCCTTATGTGGTATCAAAGAATGGATGCTCTTATGTAGTGTCAAAAGAGATACGCTTAAGTCGTATCAAAGATTTAGAATGATTGGTATGTTTTCACGTTTACATGTCCATTATATTTAGACTTCGAACTAAACTATCCCCACGGAGTGATTATTTTATAATTGCTCACCCCTTCACCGAATTATATTTTCAGATTTTCAAGAGTAAGATGACGAGATCGGCGATGCGGAGGAAGGTGGATGTGATGCGAGTTAAAGAAGTTAATGAATGAAGATATTTATTAATTACCAAGTAGGCTTTTATTATATTAAGTTGCAAGAGTTTTATTCATGATTTTCGGCACTTTTATGTTTGCCACAAGATTTGATGTATGCATGTTTTATTTCATTGAGTGCATGGACACGTAGATGTTTGATTTAGGATTTATTATTGTTTAATGGATTATGAGATTTTATTATAAATTTTATGAGATATTATTATTATTATGATTAAGTGTTAAATTGCATGAATTTAAGGAGTTAAGTTGATGGACTTATTTATAATGTTGGCAGCTGATGGTTCGAATTTAGAAGCATGCTTAAGTGTTTGAGTTATGTGTTTAATTGTTCTTAAGAAATAGTTATTGTCCTTAATTTGCATGATCGATAAGTTAAGTTTTATAACTCCAAAAATTATGAAATTTTACCAGAATATTTGCCATGATTTAAGATGCATATTGACTAATTTTCGTGAGTTTTTGCTTAGTAGAAGTCGAGAAACTGATTTTAGTCCTATATGTGATTCTAGTCGTCAAAATTCTTGTTTTAAAAATACCGATTTTATGCCCAGCCTATTTTCGAAATTTTGGCAGTTTTAATAGCCATAAAATATTGAGTATTTTTGTCATAAAAATATGGAGGATAATCGTTTTAAAGTTTCATCTTGAATTTAGTCCTATAACTTTGTTTTTTTCGAGCTTTTCATGTGTTTTAAAAAGTGATTTTCGTGGAAAGTACTTATATTATGTTTGATATGATTTATTTGAGTATTTAGAGGTCTTAGGATGGTTGGTAAGATAATAGTATTTAACGAATAAGATTTTATTAAAAGAGGAAAGGAAAATAAATAAAAAATCCCACAACCCGGGAGGCGGGATCAAATAAATTTATATTGGTCTCGTTAAAAACCTCGCCGTAAACCACCCTTGTGGAAAAACCGGACAAAGGGAAAAAGAGTACCAAATAAAATTAGAAATATCCCATAGGTGATACAAAAGCAAAAACAAAAATAACGACAAAAAATTGGGAGAAAAAGTCCCACTACGAATTCAGCACATATGCACATAAAAAAATAAAAATCCCAGCAGTATATGCACTCCTCAAAAATCGTTCAGCAATTAACGGCGTTAAGCATCTCAAAAGGCAGAAGAGACTGCCAGTAACTCCCATTCCAAACCAAATCAGCATCAATTCAGCAATGATTAGCGCCTGCCCCAACCATATTAAACGCAGCAAAAGAAACCCAAAAGCTGCGCACTTTCCAAACCAACACAGCAGAGACAGCAGGGCGTTGAACCTTTAATGAATTAACCCCCAAGGCCTCCTTAAATCCTTAATGTGTATAATAGCAGTGAAGAAGACCCCCAAATTCAACCCCCCTTTAATTCTGATCAACTTAAAAGGAAATAACAGCTCCCCCCATAAAGAGAGAACTCCCAGGGCAATCAAATATGTGGAATATCAGCCAATATAATAACAGCTACCATTCCAGCATAGTATCAGCCATCAAAAAGAATATAACAGCCAATTATAATAAGTAAGCAATTGACCAAAAGTAACTCTCCCAAAACGTCAGCCTGTGACCCCCAACTTCTGAATAAGGTAAATCCAAAATTATGCCCAAACATTGAAAAGATATTGCAACAGCATACCTCCCAATTTTCCAGCACATGTAACCCCCAAATTCCTCAAAACCAAAGCTGCATGTACAATACAAGCAGTACACCAAGAGTAAGCCACATTTAATGTCAATCCACACCCAAACCCGGCAGCAGTCAGCTTCAAAAGAAACTGCCAATCCAGCTCATCACAGCAACGAATGCCACTAATTAAAGAGTAACTCCCCACAACAAAAGGAAACATCCAAATTCAGCTAATGCATCTATCAAGCCTGGAAACTGAACCCCAAATTCAGCCACTCAATTTAAAGCATCTGCCATAATGATCATTGATCCCAAGCCTTTAATTATGGGAAAACAGCAGATGACTTCCCAGCCAAGTATATCCTGCACTAAAGGGCAGTGTGCAGATTCCAAGGGGCCCAAAACTGCTGGCCAGCAAGCAATGAGCCAACAGCCCTGAACAAGTAATCCCAAAACAAATAAACCGCAGCAAGTCAGCACCAAACAGCAAGCCTCTGTATCCGAAACCAGCCAATTTGTGCAGTGAGTAACTCCCAAAAGCAGCATCAAGACTAACACCCAAATACCCAAACTCACCCTGCTGTACAAATGAAATTGTACACATGCGGTTTTGATGAGTACACCCAAGCTGTTTTCGAAAGTTTTAGGTACCAACTGCTGTTCATGAATTATTTAGGAGTTATTGCATGATTTAATTGATGACTTATGTGTTGAATGATATTAGAATAAGTTTAATTCACATGTGAATATTATTGAAAAATACTATGAATATTTGGAATGATATATTATGAATTCTATGGATGTATTGGATGAGTTATTTATTTTGATTGTATGATTTAATTATTTTAAATTATTACTCTGATTTTAGTTCAAAAAGGATTTTCAAAGAAAAGAATTTTATTTCAAGTATAAAGGGAGCACGTTCTAAAAGATATTTTTATTAAATTGTTTGTTTAAAACCAAGACTTCCGCTGATTTGAAATGCTTAGAATTTTAGGGCGTGACACGGAACCTATAAAAAGTTTCAAGTCCCTTTCCGGGTCCACCGGGATTGCTGTTAATTCCTCCATGGGAGTGGCCTTCCTTTTCTGGTTCTTCCACCTTGGGTCCTTCAGGAACTCTTCCAGGTTCTCCTTCATCATCGGTTCATGGCCTATTCGTGGTTCAAGGTCCTCGCCACCTTCATCAACTTTGGCAGGTTCATCAACCTTTTCTGCTTTGCGAGGTGTTAGATTAGATGACCCTTCATCCTGGGATGGTTCTCCCACCTGGGGAACTTGATCAACCTCCATCGACGCTGGTTCTTGATCTCCCGCAGGTTCTCCATCTTGGGTATCAGTGACTACTTCGATGGGCGCAGGTTGTTGATCCTGCGCAGGTTCCTGCACTTGACTAGTTTGGCTTTCTTCCACTCCTTCCATGGGCACCGGTTGTGTATTTTGCGCAGGCTCTGGTACTTGGTGAATTTCAGCCATTGATTCCGGCAGGTCACCTACCTCCATCAACTCAGTTTCGGTTGAGATGATGTCCAGGATGTTTGGCTCATTTGCCAGAATCTGGACGTCTTCTTCAAGGATATGAACTTGTGTCACTGACTTCTTTACTTGGCCATTTTTTATTTGAATCAAACATTCCCTAGCCTTTTTCTGATCGTCTTTTACTGTTTCGACACCTTTAGGAGTTGGGAATTTAAGACAATAGTAGTAGGTCGAGCACGCCGCTTTGAATTCATTGATAAAAGGGCAGCCAAGGAACCCATTGTAGGTAGACTGCTGATCGACAATGAGGAAATCTACTAACCTAGTCAGTCTCCTCTCCGGGTCCTCGACCGATACAAGTTGGACGCTCAACCTAATATTGCCTATGGGGACGGTTACAGCTTCTCCGAATCCCACTATCCTAGCATTACTAGGTTCAATATATGACTCAAAATCACCTAAGGCATCTAAGGTGGATTTGAAGAGTATGTTGGTGAATGCGCCGGTGTCCACTAGCAGCCTGTGAACTCGGACGTTCATAATGTTGGCGCTTATCACCAACGAGTCATTATGGGGAGTTAGAACCCCCTCCAAGTCCGCCTGGGAAAATGTAAGTTCGGTAGTTGGTTGACTGGCGGGCTTGGAGCTGGAGCTGCCCTCTTGGACCTGGTTGATGGCCCGGACCTCGGCCTTTCTTTGCCTCTTAGAGATGGAGGATCTTCCGTCCTGGAGACCTCCGGCAGCTCCGATCACTTCTTCGAGAACCAAGAGTTCTCTGGTGGGCTCTTGGTCTTGCTGAGGTTGGGGAGGTGCCCTACGTCTGTGTTGAGGACCACGTCGGTCCTCATCTTCCTCCTCATCATCGGAGACCTCCCTTCTTTCAATCCTGGTTCTCTTAGCAGGTGCCTTCTTTACAAACTCGGTCAGCTTCCCATCTTCGTAGAACTTCCACAATTACTTGAGGAGGTCACGGCATTCGCTGGTGAAGTGGCCGATAGACTGGTGGTAGGCACAGAATTTGTTGGGGTTTAGCTTCGTGCGGTCTTGACAGTTCTCCGAGGTTCGTTCAGCATTGCTTTGTCTTTGACCGCCACGAAAACATGGTCAACGGAGATGGTGAGTACTTGGTTGAGTTTTTCTTTGAACTCATCTCCGTCACCAAATGCTTTCAAGTTTCGGGGAGCTTTGTAAATGCCCCCGGACTTCTTCCCGTGTGGCTTCTTTTCTTCTGAGGTATCGACTTCTTTTAGTAGTGCCTCCTGCATAGCCACGTACACCTCAGCTTTGTGTCGAAACTCGGTGTAGGTGTTCGGGCATGCAAGGTGCATTTTCTTCCACAGTTCGGTGCCTTTCTTCAATCCATCCATCACAGCGACTATCTTGGTATCCTCGCTTACTAGCTCACCCTCCAGCAGTATCTTGTCGAACCTCTCCTAGTACTGCTGCTCAGATTCATTTTCGCCTTGGTGGATGTTGGCGAGCCATTGCTTTTGGGTTAGGTAGGACCCAAATCCAGAAAAGTGGGCCAAGAACTCCCGCGTGAGTTGGTCAAAAGATTGAATTGACCCCGGGGCGAGTGATGAGAACCAGCGATGAGCTCGGTCCCCGAGGGTCAGCGGGAAATTCTGGCATTGTGTAGCATCGGTGGCACCTACCGAGATCATATAGTCTGCATACTTAGCCAGGTGGACCTTCGGGTCAGATTCCCCTTCGTATGCGGACATCACCGGAAATTGGATCTTATTTTGAACCGGTGCTTTAAGATTGGCAGGTGCCAGTGGGGATGCAGGGAGTGTGGTGGCATCAGGTCCACCAGCTTTAGCCGCTACTTGCATTTGCAGTTGTTCGACGGCCTTTTTTAGTGTGGCCAGCTCGTCATCATGAGCCACCTCCTGTGGAGGCTGTTCAAAGGTTGTGCGCCTCGTGGACGTACGTCCCCGCAGTCCCTCGCTCTGGGGTGGCCCCTCCGTGATGGGGTGGAACTGACGGCCTCCATTGGGACCAAGTCTATCGGCCGCCTGCCTCCTTAAACGATCGTGGGCAGACCTACGAGGCTGTAGGTCTGATTCTCCCCTCCAGGATGAAGCAGGGGCCGCCACTCATTCATGCTCTTCACGTCTGGGTCCCAATCTACTTTGGAAGACCTCCCTTCCTTGGGATTGGTGGGTGGCGGATGCCCCGGTGTAGGCTGAAGCTCGCCCATCCCGTGAGCCTAGCCTTTCCACCACCTTGGCCTTGCCGGTGCATTTCCTGTACTGGCGAGCTTGAGCAGAGCTTACCTCTTGTTCAGCTGGAAGGTCGCTGGCCTGCCCCCGAGTCTGGGTAACTTGTGTTGGCCTAGTCGTCGGCTCCCGGGCCTCGTTGGCAGGAGCTCGCTTGGACGCCTGGGCGAGGTCGCCCTACTGCCTTTGTTGCAGCCTCTGAAGAGCAGCGATAGTTCGCTGAAGCTCGTCAGAATCATTGGCGAGGTTCCTTAAGGCCGGGTTCAATTCGTCCTGGGCCACAATAGCTCGTTGGGGAGCTTGCGGGGCATCATTTCTATGAGGAGCTGGCCGCGAGGTCTCCCCATCAGCCTGATTTTGATTTGCGTGCCCCTTCCATCTCCTTGTGGTAGCAGAAGTATGTTCCTTTGACATTTTCTAGTTTTAGGGAGAAGGTCGTCGATTTCCAGTCAGGGTCAGTGTTCAAGGTCTAATCTAGCCTTGCATGCACACAAATTATGCAAAATTTGGTTTATTCGTTCACACACACGCATCTAGGGTCCTTTTTGTTATAATTCTAGCCCGAAATTCTGGGAATTTATCCGGAAAACTAGAAATGTATGTGTATCTTCAAAGTGTTCTTGAGTTTTATCAAGAACACCTTCAAATCTTCAAACTTTTTCTCACTTTTGCTCTCGATTTTTCAGAATCGGAGGTTCAGGGCCCGTCCTCTAGCGTCAAACTGTTGATAGATTTATCTAATGAGATGGTTAATGGTTGTTTAACTACTTAAATCTACCAAACAATAACAAGGATTAAAGATTGTTCTTGAATATTGAAAGTAGAGAGAGAGAGTGAGAACTTAGTGAGAGAAAGTGGTTGTTGTATTATTAAAGCTTAGAGAGAAAAAGGTACATGTGAGACATATTTATAGGTTTGCATGTGTGAGGTGGCACCTTGTGAGCCTACTTGGCTTGAGGTGTTGACAAGTGTCCTTGACACTTGTCTTTACTCACTACAATGCTTCCCTTTACAAAGCCTTGTCCTACTACATCTCTATGTGCTACTTATACTACCAATGTATATGTCTGTAACCTTGGCGAGCTTGTAGGCGAGCTTCATTGCCTTAGAGCAATGTAGAGGTGGACTCTTGCTTGGTCTCCTTGGATATGGGCGAGCTACCTTTCAAAAGGAAAAGCTCGCCTGCGAGCTTCTTTCTCTCGGGCCTGGTTGGTCATCTGACTTGGGCCATTGGACATATGGGCGAACTTCTATCTCATTTTGCCGAGCTTCCCCATGTTGACTCTAGTCAAAGTTGATGACGTAGCTCCTAAGCATGTCGGCGACCTTCTTTACCTTGGGCTAATTAATCTCGTGATTAGTCTCGGGTAGTTCGCTTATCAACAGTGATCATTCTTCGTATGGGCTATTTGATATTGATTGATGATGTTTGTAGTGGTTAAAAATTATTTAAAGTGGTGTAGGAAAATAAATTTCAAAATTTGGAGAAAATTGCCCTGACCGAGTGCCGGCCTTCTTGTGTCCGAGCGCTGGCCTTGCGATGTCCGAGCAATTCGCTACGGCTTGGGCTAAAATTCACACTCTACCAGGAGCCATCCGAGCTGTGGCCTTAGGTTATCCGAGCGGCGGTGGTCACTTGACCGAGCGCAGCACCCATGGTGAGCAATCTTGACCATTTTTCTTGTTTCGGCCACACTTTCTTCCTACACCATTGTACACCATTTCCCACACACAAACACACATATTTTACACCACATTCTTGCACACACACTCTTCATAAACACACAAGAAGAGGAGAGAAAGATTCTTGGAACTCAAGCTCTACATTTCTACTCTTCACTTCCTTCCATAGTTATGTTTTCTATACTCCTCTCTTACTTATGCTTGTTTACTTGCTTTCTTTTCCTCGTCTTAGTTTGTTCTATTGTGATTGCTTGTTTAGATTATAGAATGATTGTAGATCGCTATTTTCAGCTTATGTGTTGATTCTTGTTGTATTGTGCTTTGATTGAGTGCATTGCATGATCTTTCCTTCACTCTTCGCCAAAATTTTTAGACTCTTGGTCCAAAAAAGTTTGGGGGTGTGTTCGTTTCGTAAATCTCATTGCAATGCTATGTTTTTTATTATTTGTAGTGCTTCTTGATGTTTTGTGATCATATGCCTTGTTTTTACTTGTTGATTGCCATATTGTTGCTAGTTGAGAGTTATGAGGCATGAGATATGCTTATGATTGTGTGGATGATGTTGATAGTATAGGTTTGATGTAGTGGACTTATTTCTTGATTCATGCTTTGTTTATGGTGTTGTTGATTCTATAATGCTTGAGATATTGATGATTTAAGTATGTTTGATATGTTATGAGTCATGATCAACCTTATCTCGTGAGTTTTGAGCTACGATGCCCGTTTCAATCTTGAACGTATGATATTTTTTTTATGTGAGTTCCACACTTGGGCATTTTACTCTAGAACTTGGCTTGGATCTTGTTCAAGACTACACTAGATATTGAGTTTGCATGATATGATTTGAGGCATTTCTTTGATTTATATTGAGTCACTTTGCCATATGAGCTTACCATTTTGTGCCTATAGACCTTCCATTTGGCTAACCACACTTTAAGTCATTTTCCTTCCTTTTTGGAACTCTCTTATCCCTGTGATTAGTAGAGTTAAAAGAAGGAAGGAAGATTGGTGATACAATGAAGAACTTGGTGGCCTAAGTTGAAAGATATTCAAGAAATGATTGATGCATGAATTGAAAGGAATGTGCAAATGCTAGCAAAGCATGTCAAAAAGGTTGACTTTTGTTGAAATTATGGTCAAGTTGACTTTTGTTGTAAGTATGATCACAACTTGTCAAAAAGGGAAGAATGATTCTTGAAAAGTGTGATTTAGAAGAGCATGAAGATGAGGTTGCTTATTGCATTAAGAGGTGAATGTTCTCTATGTTGATTCCTTCTTGCTTTACTAATCATACTTAGTCACTTTATCCATATGTATTCTTCCCTATCAAAGAGCCAACTCTACAACCTTATAAAGCCCTCATTGATGTGTTAACAATTTGTCACTTAAGTGGTGGAGAATTTGAGACTCAAGCCAAGCTTATGGTAGTATATGTACTTTGTGTGATGAATGAGAGAACCTCATATATTTGAGGGTTGAGTTATACACTTCCATGTGAGGATCTTGACTCATTAACTTGATTTTGTGCTCCTTGATTTAAATGTTGATGGTTGATTAGATGACACTACATTCTTAGACTTGCTTGATATTGAGTGATACTTCCATGGCATTTTAATCTTAAGTTTGATGCTTCATTGATACAATTATTCCCCTATCTTATCGCTTCGTTGCTCGAGGACGAGCAACAATCTAGTTTGGGGTGTGATTAGGGTCATAATTGCATCTTTTAGCGTCCATTTCTATATGGTTTTGATGAGTTTATGTTCACATATGACCCTAATATGCTATGAATTGTGCTATTAATCCTTTGTTGGCAAGAAATTGTGCTTTATAGGTGAAAACGAGCAAAAACGAGGAATTCCCGATTATAGGAAAGGAGATGATGGAATCCGAGCTCATGGAGATGTTTCTTATACTCAATTGAAGACCCTAGGAAGCTTGGATGAGCCATGTGATCAAATATGAGAAAAATCGAAAATTGGACATAGCAACTACACTATTATCAAGCGCCAATAGTTTAGCGTCCGAGCGGCGGCCTTAGGGTGTCCGAGCGGATTTTACCTGTACAGCCATAAGCCGGCCGCTCGATCACAATGGTAGAGTCGTTCGGCCTTATAACTTGAATCTCGTCCGAGTGCCAACAAGAGGCCGTCCGAGCACTGGGTCCGGTTTTGAGCATTTTAAGGGTATTCTCATCTTATCGCGCGTTTAATGAAGGGCAAATTGGACCAAGCATTTGGGGCACTATAAATACTCAAGGATCAGATACTTTTAGGGAGCTTTTCATTAGTTAGATCATTAGGTAGTTTTAGAGAGAGAGATTAGAGGTTACTTAGTGGGTTCTTAGTTAGATTTCATATTTCTCTCTACAATAACTTTTGATCCATCCATTAGATCTTTAATCCTTTTGTTCCATTAGCTTAGTCTCGTTATTAGCTACGATTCTACGGTTTGATTTATGTTTTCAAGCTTTGGATCAAGAGATAGCATTTTGGAGGTTTGTAGATTGTATTCAATTTCTCTACATAGGTAAGATTTACTTTAATTCTCTTGTTTTAGTTAATATTCATAATGATTAGAATGTTAATTGTTGATTTTCATTATCAATAAGCCATGGGCTAATATCCTTGTTGCATGGTTGCATGAATACTGTGGTGAATTTAGTTCTTGTTAATCCTATGCATGAATTAGTGATCTTGATGGATTGGTTCTCTTATTAATGACTTGTATGAATGCTTGAGATGTTTAATTGGATTGTATGTGCCTATATGGTTAGCTATGAGATGAGAATCGAACTATAAGAACTTTATGCATGCCAAGTGTTTGATATATTGCTAGTATGACCAATGAGAATTGCATATTAGCCTAAACCTCTTAATTAGAGTGTTGGGAGTTGTAGAGAGATCTAGACACCCAATAGAGCCCTTAAGCTTGTGTTATTAGAGAGATCTATACACTAGTTGGCTTGATTAATACACCAAGAGACCTTTGGCATGCTAGGATGGATAGGACACTAGAGGAACAATAGTAGGATTACATCCATGTACACACAACACTTGCTCACTTCCTAGAGGTGATAGTTAGCTTTTACTTTGCTTTGTGAAGTAGATAGAAACCATGACCTTTTTCTTGCTTTCCTAGCTATCCACCTTTGTGAACACTCAATACTTGCTTGATATCACATCGTTTCCCTGTGTTCGATATTTAACTTGGTTAACTTGCCACGACAACAACGACCACGTACACTTGCGTGGAAATCATACACGATTTTGGCAAACAAGTTTTTGTCATCGTTGCCGGGGAAACGATCACTTTGTTAGGCTTGTATTGATGTTTACTTTGTTTTTCTTTGTTTCTTTGTTTGTTATTTACAATTCTTGGTGAGTGTTGATACTTGCTTGTTTTTGTAGGAGTGAACTCAATTGGGATGGGTGAATACAACCGCTATTCGTATTCTCCACAAGACATACATCCTCCTAATTCCTACACATATCAACCTTACACATATCAACCACCACCTCCACAATAAGATCCTTATCCTCCTAACTCATATACTTATCAAGATTCTCATTCCTTTGAGGATCCATATTCCTACACTTTACCCTCTCATATGCCTCTCAACCATGAAGAAGCTCCTCCAAGCCATATTAATGATACTCTAGCTTACATCCTCAATCAACTCGAAGAAATTCAAAGGGAGGATGAAAGGCGCTTTGAGGAGACAAATGAGAAGTTTGATGAAATTCTCAAATCTCAAGGAGATCAAATCAAGAGCCTAGAGCTCCAATTGGAGCAATTGACCAAACAAGCCCATGAGATTTGTGAAGAAAAGTTGGAGGAGGAAGATGGGGGTGATTTAGAAGATTCAAGAGGAGGAATTGAGAAAAAACAAGAAGATGAAGATGAATGTCCACTCATGGACATGAGTTTCATGGAAAAAGAACAACAAAATGAAGTGAAAATCATACACAATTTTTGAAAACATCTACCCCGGCTGGCATGATAAATACATCCGTCATCGCCCCTGTGCCTTCGCCTTTCTCTTCAAGTTCACTTCAACTACCATAAAAAAATGTCGATAGGATCTATAGAGATTTTACGGGGGTATCTACATTATTTGTGGAAAAGATCATGATGTTTAGAGGAGATTTTAGACAAGTACTTCTGATAATTTCTAAGGCTGCCAGACAAACGATAAATGAAGTTTGGTACGCTCTTACTTATGGCGTTTGGTGAAATACTTTAACTGAAAATATATATAAGGACAGTTGGAGATCCAAATTTTACTGAATATTTACTTAGAATAGGAAATGGGACAGAACCAACAACAGGTTACGACTTTATCACAGTATCAAAATAAATAGTTGTTCGTTCTTAGGATAATATCACTCTAGAAAAATCTTTGATTCGGTCAATTTACTCGAAAATGGAAAAAGAATGTTAAACATCAGAATACATAATCCAAAGAGCCATTTTATCAATTAAGAACGAGTACATCCTTGAGATAAATGAAAAAAATGATCAAGGAATTCCCAAAAGAAAATTAGAGTACCATTACAAAGAATTTTTTTTCTTCAATTATACACATCCTAATTACTTATCTCCACTTCTTCCTCTTCTGCAAGCACTTTCGATAAAAGTTTTGATAATATGTGGGTTTTTTTTTTCGAAAAATAGTTCATTATTTTATCCTTTTAAAAAATCCGCTAATTACTTTAGCTAAATTTCTCCAGAAACTTAATAATATATTCTCAAGAATGTACAGTTGAAATTTTCATTTCGGGAAAATTTGAAAAATAAGTGTTGACGGATGGGTGGGCAAAAGTGGGCGGTGAAATTGGAAGAAGAAAAAGAGGGAAGAGAGAAAGGATTTGGAGGTGTATATTTAATCAAGTTGCGAATAGTGGTACATGTACTCATGTAGTTTGTGTACTAATTTAAAGAAGGATTTGCAAATTACGGGATATTCAAAGAATTAAAGCCCAGTCAACATTTTCCTTACTAGACCAAATTTAAAGCCCATAACGGTGAAAAGAGAATATACATGCCTCCTCTTCACGTTTTGTTTTATTTTTTTAAAGAATTCATTCAATGTACGAAATAAATAATTCAAAAAATTATAATTTAAAAATTATTATTTATAAATTAAATAGTATATTTGAATTAGTGGATTATTATATTAGGAAATATAAAATAATTTTATTTTAAATATTTAGATTGTAAGATTAATAATTTTTAAAAAAAAAAGTAACACTTGTGTAGAAATTTCTATCGTAGGATATTCAATTTTGAAAAGTTCGTGGGTCTAAACTGGTTTGGTCGGATTTGAACAATTTTTTCTAAAATTCGCGCATCTTGTAATTTCAGATTTTTTCGCTCCCAAACATGTTACAATTTGGGCAAATGCATGTGTTGATGGACGAGCTACCCAAGGATAATTATGGGATAAACTAGCCCAAGGTTAAGAAGGTCGCCTATACAATTAAAAGAGCCATGGTATTAACCCCCGTCGAGGTTAACGTAAAGAAGCTCGCCCAGGTCATCTACTGTACCCGAGAGAGAAGGTCGGCGAGAAGCTCGCCTACCTCCAAGGGGACCAAGCCAGAACTCACCTCTACGCAGCTCGAAAATCACGCAAGGCATAGAAGCTCGCCACCAGGGTGTTGGCGACGTATATATATAGAGCGAATAAGAGGTGTATTAGGACAAGCATTGTATAGGAAGCATTGTGAGGGACCAAGACGAGGGTCAAGAACTCTTGTCGGCACCTAAAGCCAAATAAGGCTCACAAGGCGCCACCTCACACTTGCACACCTATAAATAGGTCTCTCTTGTACTATTCTCTCAAAAACTAATCATAATACACAAATACTTTCTCTCTCTAAAACTCTCACTTTCTCTCTCTATATTATCCATCTAAGAACACAAATTCTTAGATTATTGTTTTATAGGATTAATATGTTATAAAAGCCACATAAAAACACCATTAGTAAATTCTATCAACAGCATGTTACTATTAGGCAAAATCTGTGTCACTAATTCTTAAAATTAATTTTTTGTACTTTACAATTAACTATAAGAAAAATATGTATTTTTGCAAGAATAAATATGTGTTATTTAATTTATTTTTATTTTCTTTGTTGATTTATGTTGATAATATGTTGTTCATGTACTAATATATATTATTAATACCTTACATATGTTATATAAAGTACAATATGTATTTTTCTAAGGAAAAAATAATATATTTGTATATACAATAACACACATTTGATCTTGCAGTAACACACACTTATTCTAATTGTAGCACACATTTGCAGTAACACGCATTCATTTTAATTGAAACACACATTTGTTCAAATTGTAACAAATATTTACTCTAATTGTAACACACATTTACTCTAACTGTAACACATATTTGCTCCTCAGTTTGTGTTACCATATGGGCAAACATGTGTTAATGTAGGATAATATGTATTTTGTCAAGAACAAATATGTGTTACACATACAATGTAACATATACATGTGCTATATTGTATGAAAAATATTTATTTCTACAAAAATAAATAAATATGTGTAAAATATAATATTTAATCTGATTGTAACACACATTTTGTCTTAAAGTAACATGCAATTTGCGCAAATTGTAACACGCCTTGGAGCGAAAAAAATTGAAACTACAAGTTGTGCAAATTTAGAAAAAAAATAATCCGACCCGACCCTATTTAGACCCGCGAATTTTTCAAAAATGAATTTTTCTATGGTAGAAATTTGTATATAAGTATTTGTCATAAAAATATATGCAATTGACAATTTTACCCTCTATATCATAAATAAAAATGAAGTGAATTATGATCTTTTTTTTTAAATATGAAAGGAGTATTTTAGTAACGATAAAATACAATAGATTATTATCATACATCTTCCCTTAATATTATCTATCATTCATAAGATAAGTTGAATATTAGTCTTGGACTTTTTATTAATCTTGGGTTTTTGTCCATTAAACCAAACTGTTGATCACTTGAATTAAACAAAGTATTTATGTGGCTTAATCACTTAAATTTGATCCGCATTTGGCTGGAATGATATACAAGTGAGATTATTTAAGATAATACAAGATGAATTTAGAGAGAAGAAATATTATATATTATCTTCTTTGTATTAATATAAGGTGAGACCAAGTTTTGCTTACTCTCCTTCCCCAGCTTAATCAACTTCTTTATCGGTGTTGCTTGTAATGTGGGGCGAGTAACTTTGACTTGATCTTGTAGGCTTGCTGACTCAATTCTTACTTGCTTGCTGCTAATTCAATCATGATTAGGGCCTTCATTATCCTAATCAAGGGTTGCTCACATGTTATCAAGAGTTTGATGATTCATTTATCAAAACAAACATCAATTAGATAAGATAATTTATTTTATCTTAGTTTATCTAACCAATCAAATGAGACCAAAAGATATATAGTACTACTTATTTTTTCAAAAATTACACAATTATTTAAATCTTTTTTTTCATGGAAAAAGTAAATTCATTAATCAAAATACTGAAAAGTCAATCTTAACAAAGTGAACAATCGAGTCAGGAATCGACTCTAAAA
>JAPKLY010000662.1:46175-60114 GCA_026898435.1 Prunella vulgaris
AATCTCTTGATATATTGTATTAAACTATTTGAAAATAAGCAGGAATAATTTCTGTTAACAAGAGTATATAATTTATATTAGTGATGTTGTGTAAAATGAAAAAGAGTATATATAATTATTGTAAGTTACGTATAACTCTTTAAATCTTCTTGATATATTTTGTATTATGGATTTTTTATAGGGAAATAAACTAAGGATACAATTTTTTGTGAGTTAAATTATAGGATACAATTTGGATGATGTGGAGGACTACCCCAACATTAGTTGTAAGAGTCTAACTTATAAAAAGAAAAATTTGTATGGCATTGATATTCCTTATTGGAAGGCCTATCGTGCTGTAGAACGTGATAGGGAGTCTATATTTGGAACCTTTGATGATTCTATTGATGAGTAGCGATGGTACCGTGATGTCATAAAAATGACTAATCCTGGTAGCGTAGCCAAAACTCAATTTAATGAACTAACTCATCACTTTGAAAGATTGTTCATAGCGTTTAAGGCATGCATAGATGGTTTTCGTTGCTATCGCCCAATGATTTTTGTGGATGGTACATTTTTAAAAGGTTGATTTAAGGGCACGTTATTGTCAGCTTTGAGTTAAATTATATAAAACTTTACTGTGAGTTACAATAATATAATAATGGATTATGTATTTTTATTGTGGATTTTATAATAATTAGTGTGAGTTACAATTTTTGTATTATGGATTTTATATATTATAATGAGATTAAATCTAAGATACACAAAATACAAGAATTAAAGAGAATAGTTAACAACACCCTTATCTAACTTCATTTGCATCTGAGTGTAATTGTAATATTCCAATTTTAATTTTGTATCTTATGGTCTTAAACTACGTTTATTATTTCTAATCATATGTAAAGGACAGTATAGTATTTAAATAATTATATGTCAAATGATACTCAATTAATATTCCATTAACCCAATTTTTTAGTTTTTAGTAATAGCATCCGATTCAGTAATATAGACCCCAAATTAGATCAATGTAACACCATTAATTAAAGGCTGCAATTTACCACAGCAGTGCTACATAATAGTTGAAATCTTACATAACCATGCATCATATTGTTTTAGGATATTAAATAACACATAAAGTTGGTGAAATGAAATAAAAGTACAGTTCTAAATTCCACAATGAACCCATGCTTCTTCAGTCATTGTCTTCAATTGATAAAAAGTCTAGAAACCATTTTACCATTCGTTCTCGATATTTACCAGAGGCTTTGTGTGAGAAGTGATACTGATCGCAAGCTCGATTCAGAAGTGTGTTTTCAATGTTGTAGTACATGATCACACCGCAGTCAACAGAAGAAGGATGCTGCTCTGCACATACACAAACGGCTGGCTTTTTTGTTCCATGTTTCATAAAGGGGTGTGCCGGTGCTTTAGTTGAAAATGCTTCCCTGAGTTTCCCTTCGACATATGTAACCTATAATATAGTAGGATAAAATTAAAGTACACATTCAAAAATATGTAATATTATTCTATTTACAAGCAATAAATAATGGTATATGCATATTTTATAGATATTCAATGTCATTGTTCACTATTAGTTTTCCAGACTTACCACAGTCATAGATCGTTCATAATGAACATCTCTTCCTCTACGTGGCCGCAGTGAATTAAAAAAGTTCCATTCACAATTACTTAGATCAAACCTCAACATTGTCCAGTGATCTCCTGAACTTCTTGAGCGTCTGTCTCCTTTCGTTAGTAGTGGGAACAGTAAAATGTCATCCTCTCTCACTTCTCTAATGCGTTTATCTAGCAAAGCCTCAACTGTCCCATCTGAATAACTCCCTCGATCATTTACAAAATCCTAGAAATAGTTATATAAATGTAGTTAAAATGCTTGAATATTTGAAATCCTAATATATAAATATAATTTAGGCAAATCCACAAAAAGAGTTAAACTCACCCAACAACAAGCTGTGAAAACAATACACCCATTGACACTTTCATTGTCATTGTTCAACTTCAATAGCAAGTCAGTCCAACCATCAACCACCTGTGTAATTATGCATTTATAGTCATTCAAAAATATGCATTTTCGTTTTGTGGTATATCATTGCTATGTGTGTAATGTTAGTCTTACAGGAGATGAGAGCCTTTCATGATGCAGTATGGCGAATATGTCCTTCAAAGTTACGTCTCCTAGCGGGCCGTTATATCTCCAACATATTGCACTAATTAAAAAAGAACTAAAATTAGTAGGAATAGAATAAACTAATTCATAGATTGAAGATTTTTTGTATGAAAGTGTTTATGTACCTGTCACCATGTTCATTCCACAGATTTGCAATCATTCCTCATATCTTAGCAGGTATATTTTTAATTGCTTCCTTTAATTCGTCCCATCTGAGATCTACACAATATATGCCTCGTGGTGGATGAGTTACGGTATGAAGCATACGTCCATCAGGACTCAATACCACTTGTCGTCGATCATCATCCCGGGTTCTTTTTTTCACTCTTCCTATCATTGTTGTTGGAGTTGGGTATTTTCTTGTTCTATTTTTCTTCACTGATGGTGTTGCTTCATACTCGATTTCTTTGGTAGGGCTTTGCGCTTTATCGATTCCTAAATCAAACGGCACCACGACATGATTACTGAATTGTGTCCTTGAACCATCATCATTGTCAACTTGCATCTTTCCCTTATCCTTTCTGTTACATGTATGCTCTTGTTCTATCATGTCAATTTCCTTCAACTGAGCTGAATTAAAGGATCCCCAATCGTCGTGCTCTAAAATATCTTGTGGCTTGCAGCTGGTCTCAATCTCTTTATTTGTACCCACATTACCATCATCATCATCATTACATTCAACCTGCTCATGATATTTCTCCTTTAGCTGTAATAGTTCATCAAACAATCTAGCATTTTCAGCCTCTAGTATTTGTATTTCTTGGGTCTTCTTCACTCCAAAGTCTACCAACTCCTTTCTTAAAACATCTATATCCCTGTCCTTACACTGGTTTTGTTTTCTAAGGACATCAAAATCTTCACATAACCTATCCTTCTCTGCCTTCATTTCCTGGACCAATATTTCTTGTTCCTGTAAGTAGTTCTTCAGTCCTGTTTGTGCACATAGGAGCAGTTCCCTCAGTTCATCAATATCTTTGTCTTTCTTCAATATACTCTCTTTGATGGCATCCTGTTGACTCAATTTATCTTGTGCATCATCAAGCAGCAACTTCAGTGCAATTATTTCTTTGTCTTTGTTCATCAAATTTGTTTTCCCATCATCAAGTTGACTCAATAATCTTGACTTTTCCTCTTGCAGATGTGCAATCTCCTCATCCAATTTGTTCTTCTCACAAATCTGCTCACAATTTTTTCTGGGTCCTGATAAATCAAAACTGAAGCTAGGTGGGTCTATTCCATAATCCATCTCATCCAAACCCAATACCTTTGTTTGCCCTCCACTCATTCATTCACTGTTTCCATCAGCATGTGCACCCAAATTTTCCTGATCATCTGTATTCTGGTCCCCTGATACAATATTCCCACTGCTTGTAGGCACACTTTTTGATACCTCTGGAATAATATTCCCATCATTTAATGGCTGTTCATTAGACTCCTTAAGCTGCTGACGGTTTTCATTTGTGCTAGTACCACACAATTCTCCTGTTCCAGGCCCACTAACACTAGCTCCTTCATGTGTATGACATTGAAGCAAATTTTTTTCAGCAACGTTTAATTCCAATGAGTTTCTCATCACCTAAAAAAATGTAGTTAATATTCAATGCACAATGATAATGATTACAATGTAATATAGTGTCATAAAACTCATGTCAAAAAAGTTAGTGATTCTCACGCTATCTTCATTCAGTCTTGCTAGGTCCATCTTCATTAACGTGTTGCTTAACATTTTTAAATCCCATCTCAAGAAACGTGGAAATGCCTCAGTGCTACAAGTTCCAATTAAACAAGTGTGCTCACATAACCAATACTGCAAAGATTACCAATAGAAAAACAAACCCATTAGTGAAGAATGAAGTTAATGTTATGTACAAACTTTGGATTTGATCTTACTATTATATGTCTATCTTACCGGTAAGAGCATAGCACACCCACCAATTATAAGGTTGTTGGAAGACCGTATTTGTGATAGCAAGTAATCAGATATGTACTTGCTCCAATCATAATCACAAATCCTAGAAAGATTTTCCAAGTAGACTGTTAGATGGAATGACATAGATCCGTTTTGCCCGGGTGCCAATAAGGATGTCAGTAGATAACAGTGTGTCAAACGTACAACATCTCCAATACTAAATTCATCAACCAATTCAACAGTGTCTTTTAACTTCTCATAGATGAAGTGCTTATACAAGAAGAATTGTCCCTTTTTTCCTTTCATCTCTGCAGCAAAACAACGATCTATCCAAGCTGGCATGGCATATTCTTTAGTAGTAACTGGTATTGATAATGTTCCTCCATTAATTCCAAAAATCACTTTCACATCAACGCCTCTCACTTTAACCTCTTGTCCACCAATTATGAAACACTCCTTATAAATATCAAAAGTTCTCAGTATGTCTTGAATATCACCTTCTGCCTTGTTACATTTGCTCTTCCAAATTTCATGATCTGTTCTCAAAAGGGCATCTATCAGATGCCAGAATGGACTCAACCTTAGGCACTCAATGTGTACAGACTTGAATGCGATGTTTTTTAATTCCTTCATTGCACTTTTTAGATTGCTTCGATAATATGTTGTGTTTGGTTTAATATAAACATGCACTGTATATGGAGTAAAAATTACATCATTTCGAGTAACTCAGAAGGAAAGTACAATTATTAAAATAGATATATAAATTTCATACCAAATGGGTTACGTGGCTTCAAAACCTCATCATCTTGGTCATCTACATGTTAAGAATGTATTTGTAAGACAAATATTATATAAACTAGTACTAAGGCAAATAATTATACAAATTATATATATAGCAAATATACCTTGAACATGTGATTTGTTGCATCTCTTTTTCTTATTTGAAGAATAATTATTCCTCATTTTGCTATCATCTGGAATATGTCAAAACAAATTATATTAACTTTAAAAATTGTTATCTGTTGTGTTACTAATATTACTAAAGAATTCATATAAAATTACCTTCTGACATGCAGTCTGAGTCACATTTTCCTCTCTTTTTTCTCTTTGAAATATGATGTCGGCATGGCTCAATACTCTCTGAAGTCATAGAAGCAGAACTCGTTATTTTAAAAGACTCTGCTACTGCTAACGGAAGTTAATTATATTTTGGTTGATATTTACATCAAGAACAATAATCCTATCTAACCATACCCGTGCTTTCTGAGTCTGACATACATTCTTGCCATTTGCATTTTCCATGTTTTCTATGTCCTTGTGCTGAACTTCCATAAGAATCTAAACATACGAAACCTTTTTTTTTTAATTTGCTAAACTATAACTATTAAAACCACATGTATTACCTGGATTTGAATTGCACTTGCATTCTGAAAAGTCTTTTTTTCCTTAGTCAAAATAAACACCACACAATCATAAATACAAAGAATAGAGGTGTATTTATTTTGATTCTGTATAATTATCTATGTTTTTCCACTTATGCCTACAATCTTTTTTAATAGAATCAAATAATTACACATCATAAGTACTCTTACTTTCCTTCAAAAGAAATACACATCATAAACTGATTTGCATCACACCGAGTTTATATACTAATAAATAGATTTTAGGGAAATCATCAAAACTTGTTTAATCTCTTTGTTGTATGGTTGAAAGTCGCATTTATGTTACAAATGCACACATTAGTTTATATTTAAGCACATACATCATGTTTTGCCGCAGAATATATATTTCTAACAAATTAAATACATATAGGTTAAAATCATACCTTTGCATCTAGATCCACCGATATCACCCTTCCTAGAGCACTTCCTCGGTGTCCTCTTGTACTTTCGCTGTTTTTCGTCATTTTACTGTCGTGGGCTCACGTTAAGATATAAACTCTGTAAAACCCTAACGTTAATTGAATATCCAAAGCATCGCCGGAAATTTTATACTGAAAAAAAAATCATGCAACTTTGACAATAGACGCACCACAATAATTGATTTTGTACCTTAATTTCCTTGTAAGCTCTTGTACCAGTAAGATTGCTCTAGGGATATTAAGAACACAGCAGCACAAACGGAAGGTAGAAGAGTTTTCTTGGAGAAGCAATTAAAGTGAGAAAAAGCAATATGTAGAAGATGTGTATTATTTCAACGTTCTGAAACGGATTTGATTGACGTGAATGGAGGGAAAAGCACGTCAGTTGGCTTACCCCCAATTTTCCAACATAGGGGTACAAATGGAATTTGAACTTGCCTTTTGTATGGGCAAGTAATACATATTTGATCAACGTGCTATTGGTAAAACACTATACCAAATTGTATCCTGTAATTTTTGTCCCTTTTTTTTCTAGAATAAAAAAATAATTTAATATACCAAAGAAGAGTAAAAGTAAAATTATGGTATATTTATAATCTTTAACATGATTAAATAAAATAATTTCAAGTTGAATATGAGCAGCAGAATGCTTAAAATTAACTTTTATTTTTATGAGAAAATAATTACACTTTCGTTTAAAATTATAACCTCAATTTTGTGATAACGTGATTTTGAAGATGAGATTTATCAATTTGCTAAAAATGATATATTATTTATATATAGTTATATACACTTTTAAATCTTGGTCAAAGGAGTATATTATAAAATCAAAATCTTATTGCTATATATATTCTCACAGCTTTTCCGAACCACACATAAATGATACATTCACCTAGTTTTTATAATAAAAAATTGGATAATTATGATATGTGTGTATAGTGAAAGCTGCAGCTACCGATTTGCATCCAAATAAATAAAAATATTATAGATATTTAATATTGTAATAATTGAAACTAAAAGTTGTTGAGCAGCATTTATGCGGTCTATACCTTCTTCATTTTCTCTTTCTTTATTTTATCCGTATAAATAATATTAACAAAAAATTGCAGCAGAATTTAAAAAAAAAAAATCTTCTTAAAAGAAAAAAACTTCAATGGGAACATTAATATGGTTTGGTTACTTAATATTCATAGGACCACTGTTGATAGATGGACGTAATTTGGGCCCCATCATCGAATAGTGTTTTTCTTGATTTTGGGCCCCATTAGCCAATAGTGTTTTCTTGATTTTGTTCTTCAATGAATTCATACTTCTGGCAAGTTCAACAATGAATCATTTTATTGACACCTATCATATACGTGGTGTGTTCCAATTATATATATATATATATATATATATATATAGATTGTAATGGGCAGTATTATATATATAATTGTCATTCTCCCGTGAAATGTATGATTTGAATATTATAAGTTTTAAATGTAAAATTATTTATACAATAATATTATAATATTTAAATTAAATAAAATATAAATATTGATAAAATTGAGTATGTCTGATATAATGATTTTGAATAAAATATTTTTTACAGACCAAAAAAGATATAAATTGAATTTATTTTATCAATCTACCTATTAATTTTGTTAAAATTCTTTTGTTATTATTATTTTTTAAATATAAAAAGATAATATATATATATGAGTGTATTAAAATATTTAAATAATCATATAATTTTTAATTATGCACTTAAATTCGTATAATGATCTTAATCTGATATAATTTACATAATCTAAGTAAAAAATATTCAAATTTCATTCTTCAAATCATAGTCAATAAATAATTACTTTCAAAATAATAAAACATATATATTTAGGATTTAAATTTTATTTTTTTAAGTATAATATATGTGTTGAATTAAATGTTTGAAGGTAAATAATTTGATATATAGTGTGTTAAAAATAGATTTAATATTAAAATTTTAAAAGAAATTAAAATTGTTAGCATAAAGTAAAAAAATATTATAAAATTAACACACATCAAAATAATTGTACTTCACTTGCTTCAATAAATATACTTTTATAAATTACAATTTTGAAAAACAAATTATTAAAAATAATAGAGGAGAGATAGTTGAATTTAAACATGCTATAATATGGTATAAATAGGTCCACCAACAATATTTTATTAATTTAATTCATTTTGGCGGGAACTCCCTCAGCAAGTCGCTATTATGTTTTTATATATATAGATATTGTACAAGACTAATCAATATATTGAACACGCATAATATATGCACGGGTTAAATTCAAAAAATATATGTACAATTTATTTATTTTTTTGCCTTAAATGAGTTTATCTTATGCAAAGTTTTATATAATAATTATGACTTCGTGATGCATAAATTATTTTCATATTTTATTGTGGTGTTCCTTTTTTTTTACTTTATATTTATTTAGGATTTAATATATTTTTGAAGTTTTACATGAATAATATGAAATAATTATAAATATTATAGTCGTACTTCATTTGTATTTTATTCATTTAAATTCGTGTTATTATACCCACATTATATCGTATCCACAAGATAGTACGGTTTGACACGCTATTATGAAATTTCATCTAGAGATTCTTTTGTTATTTTAAGTAACTAAATAGTCCACAACATCAGATTGCTAAATATATCAGTTTCTAGTTAAGATTGTTTAATAGATTAAAAGGTATTCTAGGCTTATGTTGTTCGAGTTATTTATGTTTCATTAAACTGTGTTTTCATTTAATTTTTAAAATTTTATTGTTATTGGATGCAGTAAAATTTTCAAAATAAAAAACTTAGAGAAAAGGGGACTTATAATGAAAATATAACATCTATAAATCATACTGACATTTTTTATTAATATAAAATTATGAATAGATTTTGGATGGTAGGTGTATTATAAAAATGTCCTAGTACGCATCAGGTTGCACCTTGCAATTTAAATGTATTTTTAAAAAAGTTATATTATTTAGGATTAATTTTATATAAATACATCATTTTTTACTCAACTTTTAATTTAATCCTGAGTTTCATGATTATTATAAAAAAATCTCAACCTTTTAAAGAGTTTCAACTTGATACATTTTTTTTTCCGGCCAGCGACTGATGATGTGTCTCGTCGGAGCACGTGATATGTTGTCACGCTGGCGTACACGTGTGAAATTATTTTTTTATATTTTATTTTTTTCCACATCATATATTATATATGTAAGAAAATAACAAAATTTTATAATAAAAAATATATAATTTTTGAATGAGAAATACCATGGAAAAAAATATTTTCCACCATATTCAAGGGGGACTTGAAACGACACTCAAAACCATTAATAAAATCGTCCAAAATTCTTAGGTTTTGATATGATGTGGAAAAAAAAAATATAAAAAAATAATTTCACACGTGTACGCCAGTGTGGCAACATTTCACGCGCTCCGGCGAGACACGTCATCAATTGCTGGCCGGAAAAAAAAAAGTGTATCGAATTGAAACTCTTTAAAAGGTTGGGATTTTTTATAATAATTGTGAAGCTCGGGATTAAATTGAAAGTTGACTAAAATGTGGTGTATTTATATAGAATTAATCATATTATTTATTATGTGACTTTTCAGTAATATTTTTATATAATTTTATTAAAATACACTTGACCTACATGGTGCACTAGATGCATAAAAGATTCTATAAAAATTTATAGTATCATATTTTATATATGTGACCATCTATCTCATTTAAGTATCTGGTAAAAGCATATAAGAGGCTGATATATTTAGCAATTTATGACATGTTTGATCATATTTGATAAAGAGGTATATATATTTAGCAATTTTGATTCTTGTGAAAAGATCGATGTGTGGGATATCATGAGAATGAACTTATTATTCTTGGATTTATCACAAATGTCATGATTGTTATGATCTTTTAGATTGTTTTTTTTTTCAAAAATATTTTGTAATTTAATTATATGTTTTAGTAATATCAATTATTTTTTTATTGAAAATTTTGATAAAAATAATTTTATTCTTAATAAAAATAATTAATATTATTAAAAAAATAAATTTAAATTATACGATATTGTGTCATGTTTGAACTTGGGATTGTGTTAAAATTAAAAAAATTATTTTTTTCTCACATCAGTTGTAAATAAAGGAGAGATTACAAGTGAGTCAGTCAATACACTTTAGTCTTATGTTAACTCTAGTCATATTTCTTTCACATATTCGTGAGAAGGGTGAGAGTCATGTAAACTTTTAATTAGTTTAGATATTTCAAGCAAGAGACTAGAAATTACGTGTGATTGTAATAACTAGTTTTTTCACCCGTGCGATGCACTGTGTGAAATTAATATAATTTTTAAGTATATTAAGTAACTTTTTAAGCATATTAGTCGAATTTTTTAAGTTTGAATCTTTTATTTACTAATATAAATAATATTATTTTATTAATATTTATTAACTAATGAAATTGGTATTGTGCAATTTTAATAAATATAAAAATTTCCACAATTTAAATATAAGACCAAAGCATGATCTTTACTTAATAAAAATCTATTACAAATTCGGAAAGACTTCCTTATACACAACGTTCTTTGTTGACCGACTGTCAACTCCGCCTTGATCACAAATTAAGATTTTGAGTCCTTTCCGATTAGTAACTCTTGAAACTGCTACATACAATTGGCCATGACTAAAAACAGATTTTTTCAATAATAGACCAAGGTGTGAAAGTGATTGGCCTTGACTTTTATTTATTGTCATGGCATAAGAAACAATCAATGGAAATTGTCTCTTTTGAAACTTAAAGGGTAACCTTGGATCAGATGGGGTTAGTGACATTCTTGGGAGCAAAACTCGATGACCTGCATTATTTCCACTCATAATCTTCGCTTCTAAAACATGTGTTCCAAGCTTTGTAATTATCAGTCTAGTTCCATTGCACAAACCAAGTGAATGATCTATATTTCTCAACAACATCACTGGGGTACCGATCTTCAACTTTAGCTCATGATTAGGAACTCCTGAACACTTAATACCGTTCAAAAACTCTGGTGTGTGTAGATCTGTCAATACATCGATGTTTGCATCAGATTTGCGTGCACTATCTGAACTTAGATATGTCTTTGCCTCACCAGAATTTAATGA
The DNA here is from genome assembly GCA_026898435.1 of Prunella vulgaris. NCBI lineage: Eukaryota > Viridiplantae > Streptophyta > Magnoliopsida > Lamiales > Lamiaceae > Prunella > Prunella vulgaris. The sequence continues at coordinate 57,280 of JAPKLY010000662.1, forward strand.
AGACATGTACTCATTTATATTGTCCACAACATCTAGTGTTGGTGCCAATATAGCACGATCCCTCAGAAAACTTGGATCATTCTCTGAATCCATATAAGATGGATATGTGCTCTGCACAATGGATGAAATTGGATCACCAGAAGATTGTAGTATAAGATCTACTGGAATCTCAATAACTGCATGGCCATCATTCTGAACACCCAATACTCCATCCCCGATGCTTGCAATCCATTCTGAGAATTCTTATAATTCAGTAGATTCAACATTTGAACCCTGAGCTTGCAACCTCATGTTCTTTGTTAACCTCATCAACTTGCAGTTTTTCCATATATTCGAAGAATTTATCGTTGCATGCACAATATCTTGTCGAGTTCCCTTAGGAATTACTGGCAAGATCTGACAGAAATCCCCTCCAAAAATGACAGTTTTTCCTCCAAACGGCTTGTTCTTGTTCAATGGATTGCTCAGTTGCATGATGTCTTGTAGAGTTCTGTCCAATGCTTCAAAATAATATCTATGCATCAACGGAGCTTTATCCCAAATTATAAGTTTTGCTCTCACGATAAGTTCTGCAAGTTGACTACCTTGTCTGATTGAACACGTGGAGTTCTCATTTACATTTAAAGGGATTGAAAATCTAGAATGAGTTGTTCGGCCACCGGGAAGCAAAAGTGAAGCTATGCCTCTTGAAGCTACATTAAGAACAATTTCCCCATTTGATCTAACTGCTGCTGATAATGTCTTCCACAAAAATAATTTTCCACTTCCCCCATAGCCATATTCGAAGAAGATTCCCCCACTACTCGAATATACTGCATGCATAACTGTGTCATAAACATGTTGTTGCTCATCAGTTAAGTTAGCAAGTAAATGCTTGTGCTCCTCCGCTAAAGCAACTCGGTCGTATCCTAATTCTTCTTGTAACATCTTATTATGCAATGATGATGCACTTGTCATATCTGGAAATGGCATTCCTTCATGCTCTCGAAGTGACTTTCCAAATCTTCGCATGATGTTCTCGATCTCAATCAAAGCAAGATTTTTTATCTCGTCCTCCGTTAACGATAAAATCTAAAGTATAAGAATGCACAATTTTTTTTACTTATATTCACATAAAAAAAAGAAATAGAAAATGAATTGTAGCATAATAAATTGTGTCAAGCATACCTTGGTGATTCAACAATTTTCGTTGCCTGTACAGAACATCTTCCGCTAGACATGTCCAACATTTCTCCCATACTACCTTGGGATGATTCAAACAATTTGAAGAGAGCAGCGTGGCAAATAGATACCTAAGAGAATGAGCTGAAGCCCATTGGCTAGCCTCTAAAATGCCATCAGAGTACTCTTTATTGTCATCTAATAAGTCATACGCATAGCAAGCATCACCAAAAGTCGCATACTGCATGCCGTCTACAGTTTTTATATCATCATAACTCGTGGCACCACGCTCAACGTTAAGAAGACATCTCAAGTAGTTTTTATAATAATATTTCACCTGATGAAAATTTTTGTAAATCAAATATGTTTTTTATGCTAAAATATAGATGCTTATTAATAAGATTAATAAGCATAAATGTTCTTACATAACTACAACGAATAGTCTCATGAAGGCTGAATCTTTAATTCTATTGAAAAACTTCTCTAAAATTTTAATGAACTACATAAACACTCATTCCAATTACGAATTAGTGATGACGAAGAGTGTTAGTTTTTTTTTTCAAAGTGAAAAGTTGAAACCACTGCAGAATGAAAACAATTATGTGTATAGGGTTTAAAGTTCTATATATAGAGTATGGTATGAGAAGGATCTTTGACTATCATTAGTGGTAACCTGATTGTGTGCATATTTAAAAAATTAATGATTATAAAGGTGATTTGACAATTAGTACTTATAAATTGAGTTTAGGGGGATCTTCATTTTAGACTAATTATTTGAATATGAAGGGTGATTTGGAATATTTTAAATCATATTATTATAAATAAAGGTATTTTTAAAGATCTTCAGTTTTTTTTTTTTTGTGCAGAGATGAAATGCATCTTCCAACTATATGAACTAAACTGTTGCAGAATGAAAACAAATATGAGTTATTTTTGCAATTTTCTCTCTGATAAAAACCAAAATTAATGTGTGTGTAATTTAAAGGGATTTTTTAGGTTACAAATGAATGGAAATTTTGAAATATGCGTACCTTCTTGTGTACTATAGTTTCTGGCACGTTTTGTCGTATGGCTGATTGAACTTGATTGTTTCTCAGTTTATTGCTTTCTCGTATATCTGGTAATTCTTTCACCTGCTGAAAATAATAAAAAATCAAATATGAATTTTAGTAACTAAAAAATAGATACATAATAACAAGACAAATATGCATAAATGTATTTACCTAACTACGATGAATAGTCTGACGAAGGCTGAAAATTTCGTGCTATTGAAAATCTTCTCTGAAATTTTAATGAACTACCTCAAGAGTATGAAATGGGATGTCTTCAGGATTTAAGGGTGTATATAAAGAGTATGGAATGTGAAAGGTCTTCGTTTAAGGGTGAATTTAAAGAGTATATTAAGGGTGCAGTTTATATTTAAGATATATTAATTATAAAGATGATATGACAATCATTACTTATAACTTGATTTTACAGGGGAACTTAATGTCAGATTAATAAATAGAATATGAAGGGTAATTTGAAATATTTTAAAGCATATTATTATGAATAATGGTGATTTTAAATAACTTCAATTTTTTTCCATTTATTAATGAGTTGTTATTGCCTGTTTGTTTTGATCCTACTAAGAATATCACATATTTTTAGCAACCTTTGCCACAATTATGTTAT
>JAPKLY010000662.1:65114-121343 GCA_026898435.1 Prunella vulgaris
TACTCAACTTTCAATTGAATCTCAAGTTTACGATTATTATAAAAAATCTCAACCTTTTAAAGAGTTTCAATTCGATACACTTTTTTTTTTTCCGGCCAGCAACTGATGACGTGTCTCGCCGGAGCGCGTGAAATGTTGTCACATTGGCGTACACGTGTGAATTTTTTTTTTATATATATATTTTCACATCATATATTATATATATAAAATAACAAATTTTATATTAAAAATTATTTTTTGAATGAGAAATACTATGAAAACGTTTTCCACCATATTCAAGAGGGACTTGAAAAAACTATGTTAAAGGTACCGAATATCAAAACCATAAAAGGTGGTGTATTTATATAGAATTAAGTGGTGATATTTGGTACCATTAACACAGTTTTTTCAAGTCCCTCTTGAAAATGGTGGAAAACATTTTTTTTCCATAGTATTTCTCATTCAAAATATATTTTTTAATATAAAATTTTGTTATTTTTTTATATATAATATATAAAACATAAAAAGTAATTTCACACGTTTACGCCAGCGTGACAGCATTTCACGCGCTCTGGCGAGACACGTCATCAGTTGTTGGCCGGAAAAAAAATGTGTATCGAATTGAAACTTTTTAAAAGTTTGGAATATTTTATAATAATCGTGAACTCATGATTAAATTGAAAGTTGAGTAAAAGGTGGTGTATTTATATAGAATTAACCAAAAAAATATTTCACACGTGTACGCTAGCGTGACAATATTTCACACGCTCCGGCGAGACACGTCATGAGTTGCTGGCAGGAAAAAAAGTGTATCGAATTGAAACTTTTTAAAAGATTGACATTTTTTACAATAATCGTGAAGCTCAAGATTAAATTAAAAGTTGAGTAAAATATGGTGTATTTATATAGAATTATCCCTTAATTTTATCACATTTTAATTTAATATTTGTTTATTATTATTGATCTTTGCGTATATAATTTAGTAATATATTCAGTGATTAAGTAAAAGATACAAAGCACATAAAATGACTTGGTATTATGTAGAATTAGTTGGTTTATAGTCAATATTCTCTCTATTATATATAGAAATTTGCGCACTTTTTTATTTGGATATTTCATATAAATTTATTCACTATTAAAAAAACATCGATTTGTATACATTCATAAAACTATATATATCATATATCACCACTTTATTTATAGAACACATTTTGTTTTAAAAAAACATATCACCCCTAGAATGTAAATTCCTCCAAGACGGAGAGAGTAACTTATAGCCTTAAATATAGTAAAATAACTACTTTCTTTGTACCGAAATAAGTACTCTTTTGAATCTGTGAGAGAGATTTCAAAAAAGCGCAAAGTTTATTGTGAGACGGAGGAAGTAATATTTTTTAATGAAATAACTAGTAACATTCGTCCCTTAAAAGTCAGCATATTTTCCTTTTAGTTTATACCACAAAATTTTATATACTCCAGTAAAAAAAAAAAAATTCCTTTAAATATCCACTATCAAAATTTCTACCTCACAATTTTTATTCTACACATTCTACTAATTGCACTTTTTCTTAAAAATTATGTCCCCAAAAAATACCGTAAAATTTTGTAGGATAAATGTAGTATATTTAAGTAATAACATTTAATGAACCAACTAATAGCATTCAAAACTAATACTTTATGAGTAAGTCTCTTATATACTAGGTGTTCCGTATAATTTAAGTTTATTATTAAAATGTAATCTTTGTTATCACTAAAAGTTACTCTTATTTTTACTGAAAAGTCGTCTTATTAAACCATAATATAGATAATTTTTCAGAAAAAACAAGGTTGATTTTTTAGTAAAAACTGAAGTGACTTTCTAGACATACATTTGACTTGCATAGTATATCTGATGCATACAATGCTAAGACCTACTTTATTTATGAACAACTTCTCCCCCATCCTACAATAAACTTCGTATTTTTCTTTTTCATCCGTCATACATATTCTCCACACCCATAAAATAAAAATAATACTTAATTATAATACCCGGGCCACAATATCTTGAGTATGTCTCTTGTGAACCCGAGTTCACATAAACTTGTATCACTTTTATGCATAATTATTGTCACTATTATTTATATATACTATCATTGTTATAAAAATATATTTTATCTTTTAACAATGATAGTGTACAAGCATAGTGATGGTGAATATAAATTATAGCGATAATATTGATGGTGAATATAAATAACAGTGATAATAGTGATAGTGAAACCAAAATGATCGCACATTGGCCTCAGCCTTCATCATCAACCTTGGCTATTGCCCCCATTACTTGGTAACTGAAGAAACAACGTATAGTTGCTCGTTCGTCTACTGAGGATGAATACCGCTCATTTGTCTTTTGATCTACTATGATACTTTTGTGCAGAAAAAAATATATTTCTGTGCAGAAAAAAAATTTACTTCTGTGTAAATATTATGAATTAATTTGTAAATATAGTAATTTAAATATTTAAAGGATTTCATATTAAGGACCCAAATTTTATTTTGAATCTCAATTTAAGTTCTCAATTTTGAATTGTCTTAAATTAAAATCTAAATTTTAATTTATTTTCAAATTAAGATATAATTTCATTTTTGGGACATTTGCATATTGGTTCAAAAAAGTTATTATATTTACAAATTGGTTCAAAATATTTATACGAAAACATATTTTTTTCTGCACAGAACCAATTTGTAATTAATGTCAATTTTGTAAACTATTTTCTAATTTTCCCATTATTCTTTTTGTTTCGATTCAAGTCCATTTTTTTGTAAGAAACTCAAAACCTAATAATTTTTCATTTCTAATGTTTTAATAAAAAATGATCACTTTTGAAAAGTGATAAAAATTTAATAAAAAGTAATTTTTTTTTAATTTTACTAAAATTTTATTACTTATTAAAAGTGATCAATTTTTATTAATAAGTGACAGATCTCATGTAATGAGACAGTCTCATATAAATTTTTTCATAATCTCTTTATGTCAAATTAATGATTATAGTGATTGATATTATATTATTCTATTATATTATATCGGAGTAAAATATAAAAGAATATTTATAAACGAATAATATTTGGATAAAAAATATTTATAGCTATTTTAGGTTGTTCAGAAACTTGTGTGCAATTGGGTGCGTACTTTAAGTTCAAATTTGATTTTTTGAAAACACACAATACACGCTACACTATGTATCTTTTAGGCTTGTGGTATTACTTAAACTTGTTTATGGGGTATTAGTGAGTTGTCCTTAGGGTACTACTAACTTGTTCTTCGAATATTACAGACTTGTTCTTGGGGTATTATTGTTTTTGAGGTGTCACTCAGACTTGTTCTTGATGTATTATTGAGTTGTTCTTGGGGTATTGTTAATTTGTCCTTTGGGTATTACAGACTTGTTCTTGGGTATTAAACTATTGATGAGTTGTTTTTGGAATATTACTTAAACTTGTTCTTGAGGTACTAATGAGTTATTCTTGGGGTACTACTAACTTATTTTTCGGGTATTACTAACTTGTTCTTGGGATATTAGTGAATTGTTTTTGAGATATTACATAAACTTATTTTTGGAGTATTAATAAGTTATTATTGGAATATAATTAACTTGTTTTGGATATTAGTGAGTTGCTCTTCGAATACTGTTGAATATAGCATGGGGTATTAATGAAATAATAAAACCCATCATTCGAGAAAACAATCATACATTTTGACAAAATACGATCAAACAACATCATTTGGAAAAATTAAATTGAGATTCAGTAACATAAATTATAAAAAAAAATGAAAGAACTAATCAAGAGAAAAGGTCAATAGAAATATCAGAAAATCATAGGAGTCAATCAAAGGCACTTGGAGATGAAAGATCACCATCGATTCAAGATATGTTGTGTAAATTTTTATTTTTTTAAATGACATAAAATCAATTTTTTGTTGGAATTAGAGGAGCACACTAATTGTACTGTTCCACCGCCCATGGAAATCATCCACCAAATGAATACTGGATGGTGATGGCTAGTATATTATCGCAACAATCGTGGCTATCGTCTCCGACAGTGGGCAGCTTCTCTGTTTTCTCAGTTCAAAGCCACGCATGATGGTAATAATTTGGGGTTATAATTGATTTTAAATCTAATTGTATAGTGTACTCTTTAGGTATACAAAATGTAGATTTAATATACATTGTGAAAATTAATTTTTGAATATTGATTTGGATAAAAATTCAAAGTAATAATCATATGGCATGAAACTAATAAGTATGAACACAAGCGAATACGGGGAGGACATACATCACCACTTTTGAAATTTTTGGACGCGTCAATCTCTCTCTCTCTCTATACTTGGGCAAAAAAATATCTTAGAGTAAGTCTATTGTGCACCGGTTACACAGTAAAACTCAAATTCATTTTTTAAAAATTACACAATTTATTATTGAAAAGTTACACTATGAAAGATACATTTTTCAGTAATAACATGTGTAATTTTTTAGTAGTATTTTGTGTAACCTTTAGAAAATGAACTTGAGTTGCACCGTGTAACTGTTGCATACAAGACTAATCCCTTTTAGAGTAGCATTTAAACTATTTAATCTAATTAAGTTAATCGGTCTGCAACTTATTTATATATGTGAAAATAGTTAAAATATGAGTAGATTTTTTGTCAACTCGAGTCCACATAAACTCGTATCATTGTTATGTATAATCACTATCATTAATTGTTATTTATTATAAAATTACTATTATAAAAATATATTTGATTTTTTTATAATATTAGTTTTATAATAAATAACAATAATAGTCATTACACATACATTTATAGTATATACATATGAGAATAATAATTGATAAACTATATCTTAAAATATTATACTACGTACTATTGTTTTGTGCAAAATTTAGTGAACCACAAGAAACAACAATATCCATATTTGTGAATCAACAACTATCTATGCATGTATGTTTAAATTGTGAAGAAATCAAGAAATGTGTGGTGATACCGATCGAAAAAAAAAAAAAGAAATGTGTGGTGATTTAAGAAAAATGTTCATTGTTTGAGTAGGGCACAAATTGATTTCCTCTTCCTATCTCATGGAGACAGCATTGCCTTGTACATAATATATTTAACTTTACACTGATATACTCCCTCCGTCCCAAAAGACATTGCATACTTTCTATTTTGGTCTGTCCCACAAAAAGTTTGCATATAAAAAAGTGGAAACTATTTATTAAACTCCACTCTCACAACACACATATAATATTCATAAAAATGTACCTTTTATACTTTTTTCTTAAACCCCGTGCCCAAAAGACACCGCAATGTCTTCTGGGACGGATGGAGTACTTATTTTTTTTTATTCGCATGCCCAAAATAATTATGAAAATAATTTTTAAACCTTTGGAGTACTATTTACAATTTAATATTTAAGAGTTTATTAGGAGAGTGTAAAATAAATGTTAATTTATTTTGCTTTTGGGGGGCTCAAAAAGTTAACGCTTAATTAGAGGAGAATTAACAAAAGTTAATTAAAAAGTAGAAAGGGAAAATAGAGTTTTTGTACTTTAATTTTTTTTCGATTTTGTTTTTAGTCCTATTATGTTTGGACTATTGGCTTTTTATCCTGTAAGTTTTAAAAAAAAAGAGTTTTTAGTTATATAACCGGAAGTTGAAGGTTACCCAACCGGTGATGATGATACGGCATGAACTTGTCCCTAGCTTTTATGAATTTAATTGTATATAACTTCAAATTGAGTCACGTTTCTTTTAAAATTCATCAAATTAAATTATTTTTGTTTCTAATTTATTTATATATATTTAAATAATTTTTTTAATTCTATAATTTAATAATTTACCCTACTAAATAATTTAATTTGTTATTTTTTATGTATTTAATTTTACATAAATTCGAATTGAGTTATGTTCTTTTTTTTTATATTTATCAAATTAATTCATTTTTTTCTATAACATTAAATTTATAAAACATTCTTTATATAAACAATTTTTTATAAAACATTAAATTTATAAAATCAAGATGAAGATGATGAAGAGGATTAAAAACAATTTTCAGTTACAAATTTAAAATATTTAGTAGTGTAAAATATTAAATTTATAAAATAAAAATGTTAAAGAAATATCTATACAAATTAGACTGATTTATAATTAAATGCATAAAAATGAACACAATTAAAATTTGTTGTAGTATAAAATATTATATTTACAAAATAAAAAAAATAGTGAAATATCTATATAAATGAATTAGAAACAAAATTAATTAATTTGATGAATTTAAAAAAAGAACGTCACTCAATTCGGGTTTATATATAATTAAATACAAAAAAAACTAGCACATTAATTCTTTTAGTAGTGCAAAATATTAAACTTATAGAATTAATTTGATGAATTTAAAAAAATATGAATCAATTTGGAGTTATATACAATTAAATACATAACAACTAGGGAAAAAATTGTGTCATATCATTATTACCGGTTGAATAACCTTCAACTTCCAATTGTAAGGGTGTGTTTTCAACCACTTAAAAAAATGTAGAATTACTTTTTTTATCTCAACTTATCCCAAAAAAAAGTAATTCTACACTTTTTTAAGTAGTTGAAAACACACTATAAGACTAAAAACTATATATTTTTTTTTAAATTTATAGGATAAAAAACAAAAATCCAAACTTAATAGAATTAAAAACAAAATCAATAAAAATTAAGTGACAAAAATCTCTATTTTCTAAAAAAAAATAAAAAATTAGTGGAGATTAGTTGCACAATTTTTGAAATTTATTTTAAGGTGATGGATCACCACTGGATGAACCTAGCAATCTTTAAGGAAAAAAAAAAACCCAATATTCAATGCACTAGTTTTAAATTTGATTTCCTAATTATTGACCGTACGATTATCATAAATTCCAAGGATACTGTTGTCCTGATACTCGTGTTTCGAGCTTATCATATCATTGAATTATTTGCACACTCCCTTTGGAGAAATTTACAATCTTTATTAGATACATTTATTAAAAGAAATATTTTTAAATAAATATTTTATAATTAAATACATGCATACTCTGTGAGTATAAATAAAAATTATTTTATTTAAAAAATATATAAATTATTATAGGATAGATGTGAACTCGAGTCACACAAGATCTATTCCAAATAAGACAAAAACTTGTATGAACTTGAGTTTACGGTGAAATCAACTTTATCAATTATAACTGTCATACGTGTATATATTATCAATGTTATGTATATTCACTATCACATGTTATGCATATACAATATTATACACTCGACGATTGCCAAGCGCCATTTGCACCTTTGTGGTGCTCATTTTGTCATTTTCGTCCGTCTCACTATATGTTTCTTATTTGTTTTTTAGATTTTTTGAAAATTATTATTCACTTTTTATTACTTTTTACACTATTTTTATTATCTTTTTAATCGCATCACTTATACTTTTTCACTTTTTTCATTATATTACTTAAAAAATTTCACTTTTACCTTAATTTGTATGCCCAAAAACAACGAACAACTTATATCGGGACGGATGAAGTATATATTTTACATTAGAGTAAGTTTTATATGAAACTGTCTCATAATATGAGATTTGACAATTTATTAAAGTTGTTACTTTTAAAAAATATAAAATTTTAATGAAAATTGATAATATTTTTATTAAAAATGTCTCACTTTTTATTAAAATTTAATTTTTTTTAAAAATAATAAATTTTTATTAATAAGTACTCCCTCCGTCCCGGAGCAACTTGCAAGGGGTGGAGGGCACACAAATTAAGGAAAAAAAGGAATAAAATAAAAAAAATAGTGTTTTGAGGGTTAATTTGGTAAAATTTTATGTAAAAAGTAAAGAAGTTAGTTGGATTGAGTGTAATATGGGCCTAAAAAGTGAAAAAGTAGTGGCATTTTGTGTAAATATGCAGATATTGTGAGGGTGAAGTTTATAAAAGGATTTCCATTTTTGACCTTGCAAGTTCCTCTGGGACGTCCCGAAAAGGAAAACCTGCAAGTTTCTCTGGGACGGAGGGAGTATAATTTTTTTCCTTATATTATAATATTAATAAATAAGTATAATAATAATATAATATCCATCAATATATCTTTGGGTGCGACTATTCATACCCCAAATTCCTGTAAACATACCCCAATTATTAAATATGAATAATTTAAAATAAGAAATTAATTTGAATTACTAAACATACCCCATTTTTTTTCAATTTGACCTAGTCTTCATCTCTCTCACATTCTAACTGCTATATTCATGGAGTCCAAATTTCTACGATCAATTCAATTTCATTTTTTATGCTTTGTTAGTGAACTAATCTAAATTATATATTTTCCACGACGATACAAAAAGGTTGGAAATTATGAAATTTTTTACGGGGAAAATGGGGATTTTCAGGCGAAAAAAATATATAATTTTTTATGCTTTGTTAGTGACATCAAACTAATCTAAATTATATATTTTCCACGACGATATAGGAAGGTTGGAAATTATGGAATTTTTTACGGGAAAAATGATGATTTTCAGGCGGAAAAAAATTAAAGCTCAGTGAGATCTGAAGGAGAGTGGAGAAGAAGACATGTCGTTCGTCCAGTGAATTCAAGTTTTAATTCTCATTTCTTAAAAATGGCGACGCACTGTGTATCATTAACATGAATTGAGAGAAAAGAAGAATAGATAAAAAATGAAAAAAAAATATTAATAAAAAATAGGGTATGTTTAGTAATTCAAATTAATTTCTTATCTTAAATGAATATATTTAATAATTGGGGTATGTTTAGAGAAATTTGGAGTATGAATTAGTCGCACCCATATTATAATATAAATTTCATATTATAAATAAATAATAAATTTAAAAAAATACTGCAAGATACATTTCAGACTCATACATACATGCATACGGCGCAGAAAACAAAAAACTTTCACCAAAAATGAAAAAAAAAAAAAAAAGGAGAGGAGGTGGAATATGCAGTGGTTGGCGGTAGAGTTAACGCCCACTGCACAGGCCTCTGTATAAATCCAACACCGTCACTCTCCTCCACATTATTATACCTCATCTGAAACACTAGTATATTGAAGAAGACGACGACGACGCTAACGTCACGTGTCGGTGTCACCATGACTAAACGTGTCGTCTCCGCCGTACTCTAGGCGGCTTCAAAACTGTTTTCAACTCAAGCAAAGAGTTTCCTAAAACAGATTTCTTTTACTTTGTTCATTTTCTCGTCGCGAAGGAAAGCAAAGCCAAGTTCGCAAGCGATAGCTTATAACTGCTTCAAGAAACAAGAAACTGATCTTGTTTTCCTTTATAAATACCCATAAACTCGGAATCAGAAGAGGAATAATCTGTTCTGTTACTTTGAGAGTGATGGCGGTGGTGTGGCTGCCTTTGTTTTGGTTACTGGCTTTCGCGGCGCCCTTTTGTTTTGGCGCCAATGTGACGTACGATCACCGCGCGCTGGTGATCGACGGCACCAGAAGGGTGCTCGTCTCTGGGTCCATTCACTACCCGCGCAGCACGCCTGATGTCAGTGCACACACATTTTCACACACGCACTGAAATTTGGAATATTATAGATACAGCCTTCTCTGTATCTAAACCTGAAATGATTTTTTTGTGTGTTTTCAATGTGAAATCAGATGTGGCCAGATCTGATACAGAAATCGAAGGACGGAGGTCTGGATGTGATCGAAACTTACGTTTTCTGGGATTCGCATGAACCAGTTCGCGGCCAGGTGAATTTTGATTTAATTAATCAGTTTATAGTAATGCTATTTTTTCTCTCACGTGATTGTGCTTAACTTCAATGTATGGGATGTTTTTCGGAGGAAAGAGGAAAGTAAAGTGACGGAAAGGGAAGGGAAGGGATAAAGGATCACTTTCAGCCTTTACGGTTTCTTGTTTTGAATAGTGATGAACTTTTTGGAGGAAATTATTTTGTTGATCCCGCGTTAATCCCAATCATTATTGCTCGCTTTAATTAATCTAGATTTAATTTTAGGACACAAAAAGTCAATAACAAAAAGAGAAAAGGAATTTTGATGCTGACGGTTGATGGGGAATTTTGCAGTATGATTTTGAAGGAAGAAAAGATTTGGTGAAATTTGTTAGGTTGGTTAAGGAGGCTGGTTTGTTTGTTCATCTTCGAATTGGTCCTTATGCTTGTGCTGAATGGAATTATGGGTATGAATCTTTTCTTATGTTACAAGAAAATTAGCATCTCCAAACTATTTTTAGAATATTATTATGGGAATATTGCTAATTTTGGCTAATATGAGATGCTACTCAACCTTGTTGAACAGTGGATTTCCTCTTTGGCTGCATTTTATACCAGGAATTAAGTTGCGCACAGATAATGAGCCCTTTAAGGTCAGTGTTCTTCTTACTTATTTTCTATTCTTTTTTGCTGTACTTAGTTACTGGTTTGTCTTATAGTATAATGGATAAGTGTGAGTTGTTTTAGGCTGAAATGAAGAGATTTACGGCCAAGATTGTTGATATGATGAAGCAAGAAAATCTATATGCATCCCAAGGCGGCCCCATAATCTTATCTCAGGTTCAATTTACATTATTCTTTCTAAAACTTGTATCTGCCTGAGTGTAGCTTCGTAGCTAAAAGAACTATAAGTCAATGATCTGTGCGTCTTCTCCTTTCCAGATAGAAAATGAGTATGGAAATATCGCTTCTTCTTATGGTAGTGCTGCCAAAACATACATAGATTGGGCTGCATCAATGGCTACCTCATTAAATACAGGGGTGCCCTGGGTGATGTGCCAGCAAAGTGATGCTCCAAATCCTATTGTGGGTCATTATCTCTGTTTTAACAATAGCTTATTCATTTTGATCAATCAAACTTACATTGTTCTGTTGGATAACACAGATAAACACTTGTAACGGGTTTTATTGTGATCAATTCACCCCAAATGCTAATACCAAACCGAAAATGTGGACGGAGAACTGGAGCGGATGGTAGAACATTGAATATCTTATTTCGTTAGATATGCTTTCTTTGTTTAACTTGCATGACCGTTGGTGCTTTGAATTTCTGTGGTATTGATAAAACATTAGGTTCTCTTCATTTGGTGATCCCCTGCCATATAGACCTACAGAAGATCTTGCTTTCGCTGTGGCTCGTTTTTACCAGCTAGGGGGAACCTTCCAGAACTATTACATGGTACTTCCTTTGGTTGTGGCTAGTCCTTTACAATATTTGAATTGAGATCTTCAAGAACTTGTCTCATGTTTATTGTCTTTTTACAGTATCATGGTGGGACTAACTTTGGCCGCTCTGCTGGTGGCCCTTTTATTACAACAAGCTATGATTATGATGCTCCAATCGATGAGTATGGTATGTGATTTCCTTGTTAAGTATCATTGATTTCTTTTGTTGCAAGAATCAATTCACAGAATCTACTTTCATTTAGTTATACTTAAGAGATGTTTTACTACTTCTCTAATGATCCTTGTATTGTTATAGGCCTTCTGAGGCAGCCAAAATGGGGCCACTTGAAAGATGTACACAAGGCTATAAAACTTTGTGAAGAGGCAATGGTAGCAACTGATCCAAAATCCTCATCTCTTGGTTCTAATTTGGAGGTATAATAGCTGACATTTATAGAAGATTTGAGATTAAATCTATTAGGCCAGCTGTCTAATTCTATTCCATCGAAGTATTGCATATTCACGAAAATAAAAGGGTCTGCACATGGTGTAATTGATGAAAAAGTGAAACTATGGTGAAAATTATCAAATGTTTGTACAGTTTATTGATTCTTTGGACCCATAAGTGGAGCACACATCTGTACAGTTCTTTTCTTTAATAAGCATGTGCCTCGTTCTATTACAAATCATTATTGCTACTGTTTGTGCCCAAAATTATGTCCTAAATTTACAACTCCAATTGATTGTCTAACTACTTTTATGAGTCATTATCGTCCAAAGATTTCAACACGGTTTGGGCATTTCTCATTAAAGCAATATGCTTTTTCTGTAGCGTTTTAATTTTAAATTGAGAATTAAATAAAAATTTGACAACCAGCATTTTCTGCAGGAGTTTCTGTATCAGATTTAAGGTTCTTGCATGTTCCCTTAAAATGATATTTTTTGTGTTTCAGGCCACTGTTTATAAAACACAATCAGGAAAGTGTGCTTCTTTTCTTGCAAATGTTGGCACAACAGATGCAACAGTGAATTTCAACGGAAAATCCTATAATTTGCCTGCTTGGTCCGTCAGCATCTTACCTGACTGCGAAAATGTAGTTCTCAATACTGCAAAAGTAAGCAATCAGAGATCCTTCATTCTGAATCTGCACTGAGAAAAAATTGATTGCATAAATTCAAGAGAATGAATCCTTCTATAGTTAAGTATGCCTTGTAGAGATATAAAGTTGTTTTTGAAGTCCTGATCATGTATATAGTCCAATCCAGTTTGAAAGTATTCTTTTTATTCATCTACCAAAAACTACTACTTCTGTACAACTTAGTAGCGGATTTGCAGCAGGGGCTAATGTGTTAGCAAATGACAGATTAACTCGGTGTCAACCATTACAAAATTTGTTCGACAATCTTCTGAAGATGAAACTGCAGCTACTGATGCTCTTGCCTCAGGTTGGAGTTGGATCAATGAACCTGTAGGTATATCGAGTGATAGTGCTTTCACGAAGCCTGGGTTACTCGAACAAATAAATACGACTGCTGATAAAAGTGATTATCTGTGGTATTCCTTAAGGTATCAAGCTTTCAAAAGTGCAATGTAATACTTTTATATACATTATATTGATAATTTCATTAGGTTCAACTGTTAATCCTATTGTTTCAGTACTGAGATAAAAGGGGATGAGCCTTTCCTTAAGGATGGATCTCAGACAGTCCTTCACATAGACACACAAGGCCATGTGCTTTATGCTTTTATCAATGGAAAACTTGCAGGTATTGGGGAGAGAGAATACACGCAGTAAATACTTATATAGGTTTCTCTGCTCCATTTTAACTGCTTGAACATGCTTCCTATTATTGTACAGGGAGTGGGAAAGGAAAAAACAGCAACAGGAAAGTTTTGTTAGATGTTCCCATTAGCCTAGTTCCTGGACAAAACAAGATTGATCTCTTGAGTTTGACAGTGGGATTACAAGTATGATCACTCTGAGAAAGTTCTTGTTTTAAGTCCCATCGTATGTTTTATCTAACTTAAAGCTCTTCCACTCCAGAACTATGGGGCATTCTTCGATTTATTAGGTGCAGGAGTTACTGGTCCAGTCCAGTTGAAAGGCATAAAAAATGGATCGACTGTTGATTTATCCTCTCTGAAGTGGACATACCAGGTCATTGAGTTTAAGTTTCTTTATATTTTTTTGCGTAACCAAAGATCTGGTAAAATGCATTATTTGCTAAAGGTCTGGTGCTATTCCATCTTTATTTTCTCTAATTTTGGATATCAAAATGTAAGCAGATCGGTTTGAAAGGAGAAGAGTTGGACCTATCTAGTGGAGGTTCTTCACTTTGGGTATCACAGCCTAGTTTGCCGAAGAATCAACCCTTGGTGTGGTACAAGGTAAAGACTACTCCATCCCCACGCCCACCTCTCCCTCTCTCTCAACACACACATAAGAACGAATGAATGAATAAAGCAATATCTTGTCCCATTTGTGATCTAGACGATATTTGATGCTCCCTCTGGAAGCAGCCCAATTGCATTAGACTTTACGGGGTTGGGTAAAGGTGAAGCATGGATAAATGGACAGAGCATTGGGCGTTATTGGCCAACTAATATAGCTCCATCCAGTGGTTGCACAAACTCTTGCAACTACAGGGGATCTTACAGCTCTGGCAAATGCTTAAAGAACTGTGGAAAGCCAACTCAGCAGTTGTAAGATTTTTTTTTTTTTCCTTTAACAATGTTTTCCGAATTCCTCATTACCATCTAAGTGATTATCACTTCAACCATTCAGCTATCATGTTCCCCGTTCGTGGCTAAAACCAACTGGAAATGTCTTAGTATTGTTTGAGGAAGCTGGGGGTGATCCAACAAAGCTATCTTTTGCTACTCGAGAGACGCAAAGTATATGCTCTCGGGTTTCAGAATCTCACCCGATTCCAGTTGATATGTGGACTCAAGATGAAGAAACAAGAAGCGCAGCAGGACCAACTCTGTCCCTAGTTTGCTCGTCTCCAGATCAGGTCATATCTAAGATAAAATTTGCCAGCTTTGGAACTCCACTTGGGACTTGTGGAAGTTTCAACCACGGTCGATGCAGCAGCAAAAGGGCTCTTTCCGTAGTTGAAAAGGTCATAGATTTTACTGATACTTTAATGGGTTTTCAAGATAATTCTGATAATTTTAAAGATACCATTCTCATTAATGGTTACAGGCTTGCGTAGGATCAAGAAGCTGCAGCATTGGGGTTTCAGTGAACACATTTGGTGACCCTTGTGCAGGGACTACAAAAACCTTAGCTGTTGAAGCTTCCTGTGCATAACTTCTCTTCTGATAGTAAAATCAAGTAAAGCCGTTGACAGAATAATTTCACAAGTGAAAAAGGTCATTTGTCAATGATATTTTCAGATTATGACGCTGTCTGAATATGTAAAAAAGCAATCCAAGATGTGATGTTAGCTACTATACTAAATCAGTGCTCTTATTCATAAGCACTAAAAGAATGCTCTCTCGTCTATGGATTGACAGCACAAAATTGAATAAAACATGAATATATAAGACCATGGAATCATCTTTATATCCGAGTGCAAAATTATTGTACATAAAAAGTTAAAAAAATCGTTGATTACAACTTCTGTATACAACACTTTGATTGAGCAACTTAATTTTATTTAACAGACAAGAATAGTCATTTATTTAAAAAATAATAGTAATAATATGAATAATTAGTGAATCATATGTGAATTCAAGCTTCAGCAATGACAGCTGAGGGCCTGTGGAAGGTGCAGAGCTTGCAAGAAGGGGAAGAGAGTGAGGGTGTTCGGTACTTATCTTCGCCTCCCATCATCGGCATCGCGACTCCTCTCTTCACCGGACTTACGTACCCCGGCCTGTACGTCTTTCCCAGAATCCCTTCAACGGAATCGGAAAGATTGAAGAACCCGAACTGTGTTTCCAGGTGAGCAAAGGCATCATCAGAAGGTAAACGATAGTTATGGATTCTGTTTTCTTCTTGTCCAATGGGGGTGACCCGTATGTCCATCTCCACCAGCCCAGTCACCCTCACTCTGACCGTGTTCACGTCATCGGTTCTCTCGACTATGACTCCTCTTTCTCCGGCGTTGATACTCCATTCGGCCTCTCCGTCTGTGGGGACGTTGATAGATTCCCCGTCCCACTTGACAGCGAGCGCATCCATGCTGTCGTTCCATTGTGTGACTTTCTTTGCTGCTATTACTAGTGTGTGGGTGTCGAACATGATGGACAGAGCTTGTACCCATGTAAAGTCACGTGTCCTCCCCTGTGGCCTCGTGCCGATGAGGTGCGCGTTGATGTGCAGGTTTTCGTCGGAGAGGATGGCGAAATTGCTTCCTTTTGATCCGTGGAAGTAGAAGATGACGCCATCGCCCCCCACGAAACGGGGGTCGTAGCATAAGGATCCGTATCCGTTGCACTTGGGCCTTCTCCCTGCAATTCAAATGTTCAACATTGACTAACAAGCTGGTTTAGATCATTAATCTATGATTTTCAACTTACATTTACAAGTGACTTCACACTTGCTGCTGCAGTTAATGAAGCACCCCTTTTGCTTTTTGTTCTTCTTGGGCTTCCTGTTGGGGCACTCGGCCGGGCAGGTAAGTGTTTTGTAGTGGCATTTCCCCCTGGCCTGGCAGAATGCTCTCTCCTGCCCTGTTTTGGGCAACGGCGACAACACTTGATAATTCGTGGTGGCACCATCACCAGGAGGCCTTTTTTGTTTGTTGCCGTTGCTCTCACTGTTGCTGTTGCCATTTCCGTTGCCATTGCCGTTGCCATTGTTGCCCCCAGCATTTCCATTGCCATTGCCGTTGCCATTGTTGCCTCCAGTATTTCCATTTCCATTGCCGTTGCCATTATTGCCTCCAGTATTTCCATTGCCGTTACCGTTTCCGTTGTTGCCTCCAGTATTTCCATTGCCGTTACTGTTTCCGTTGTTGCCTCCAGTATTTCCATTCCCGCTACCGTTTCCGTTGTTGCCTCCAGTATTTCCATTGCCATTGCCGTTGCCGTTGCCATTGTTGCCTCCAGTATTTCCATTGCCGTTACCGTTTCCGTTTCCGTTGTTGCCCCCAGTATTTCCATTGCCATTGCCGTTGCCATTGTTGCCTCCAGTATTTCCATTGCCGTTACCGTTTCCGTTGTTGGGCCCGCCATTGCCGTTGCCATTTCCATTACCATTGCCACCAGTTTGGGCGAGAATGGTAGTGATTTGCATGGAGATGAGGAGCAGGAGGACCAAAATGCAGAGCCTGGTGGGCTCCATGTGTAATGATTTATGATGGTAATTATGGAATAATAGGGAGGATTAATTTATAGGAAGATAGGGGCGTGGACTTTGGGTATTTCACATGGGTATGGCAAAGATCAGTACCTTTGATTCTCCAAGGAGCAACTTCTGCTTTTCACATTTCCAAGTCATCCTCATTCATTCCTTAAAAAAACAAAAAAAAAAAAAGTCATCGTCATTCATCTTTGTATTTCATTAAAATAATGATTCTCAAGGTTTGAAATTTTTCCATATCCTAGTTGTATGTATAAGTATCGAAAAAAAACTTATATGAACTCGAGTTCACGGTGAATCCGGGTTATCAATTATGATTGTTATGTGTATATACTATTACTGTTATGTATATATATTATCACTATTATGCATATACTAGCACTGTTAAAAAAATTAAGTATATTTTTATAACAATAATATTATATATGAATAACAGTGATAATAATTACACATGACAGTGATACGAGTTCATGTGAATTCGAGTTCACAATAGACCTACTCATAAGTATTATCCCCTACATGTTTTCCTTTTCTTAAAATATACTCCTATATACCTATACATTTATTTATAATATTTAATGAACTATTTATTATTTTTTGTATAAATTAACGAGAAATTATAAAAATATATTTATTTATTAATATATAAGATGCTATATTCATTTTTTAAGAATTGAAAAAATTACTGTGAAACGTTAAAAAAAGTGACGTGTTTATAGTGAGACTTTTTAGAGTATAACTCAAAAATATTTTTAAATAATATTAATATTTCACAAATTCTAATATGCAATATTGCATCATATCTGACCCGTGCAATATACCAAAATGAAAATTCGCGGATCCTTAGCAGGTCAAATTGGATCCAACTAAATTTTCAAGGAAAATTCTCGTCAGTCCCAAAATGTATACTACATGAACATATGTATGATACTGTAAGGGAAAATGTGTGTTACTACATCTTAAAAAGTTAATTTTTTGTACTTTTAAAGTAACTATAAGGATAATATGTATTTTTACAAGAACAAATATGTGCTTCTTAACTTATTTTTCATTTTAATATTAATTTTATGTTGATAATATGTTGTTAATGTAATAATACCTTGCATGTGTTATTATCTCGGCACTCCCAGAATGTATACCACATGAAAATATGTGTGTTACTGTAAGACAAAATGTGTGTTACTACATCTTAAAAAATTAATTTTTTGTATTTCTAAAGTAACTATAAGGATAATATATTTTTTTACAAGAACAAATATGTTTTTCTTAATTTATTTTTTATTGATTTTTATGTTGATAATATGTTGTTAATATAATAATACCTTACATGTGTTATTATATCTCAAAAGTCCCAGAATGTATACTACATGAACATATGCGTGTTATTGTAAGGTAAAATGTGTGTTACTACATCTTAAAAAATAATGATTTCTATAAATATCAATAAATATTTATGACAAATTAATATTTTTTTCTTATAGTAACAAACATATTGATCTTACATTGTTTAAAAAATATTTGTTTCTACAAAAACAAATGAATATATGTAAGTAAACAACATTTGTTCTTACAGTAGCACACATTTGACCTTATAATAACATAGAGTTACTCATATAGTATTACCAACTGGGAGCGAAAATCCTGGAATTTGAAAATTGTCCAAATCCAACCCAATCCGTTCAAGATCCGCGAATTTTGTTACTTTGACCCTGTTGACCCGCGAGTTTTTCAAATTTTCCCTTTTTAACATCATATTGCATGGTGCAATATTGCATAGGAGACCTACGCTTAATAATTTTAATAAGAATTATAATTATTTTCACTTAATAACTATACCTCACTTACTATCTTTCACATATTAAAAAAAAGAAGTTGCACTTAATATAGTAAGAGCCCATTTGGTAGCCCTTTTAACTTATAGTATGGAAAAATGGCCCATTACACATTTTCACACTTAAACCTTATTTCTCGACTTTGGTATCAATGAACCACAATATTATCTTTTGTTTGGTACTCCTGCAAACCGCATAATGCAATTATTTTCCATGTTTGATACGATTGAAAAGCTAGGTGGAAAATTTAACAGGCATTTGATAGGAATATTTGAGGCTTGAAAAGGCATACCAAAATCGCTATAATCTACTAATGTTGGCTAGGGTTTTCATCAGAACAGGGCGTGGATGATTTTCGCCGATATCTTCCTTCATCATCGACGACGTTCTTGTTCGACCATTCAGGTAATACTCTTAATCCTTTCGTCCTCCACCATCGCCTTTTTGCAATATCTGAAGAGATTTTTGTTATTTGGTTTCTAATTTTCGAGGAAGATGGAGAAATTAACGGAGAGCGGTGGAAGCAGTAGTTTCGCGACGGGTAAAAAACCCACAAAAACTCGAAGGGCTTGGTCTCCCGTTGAAGAGGCTGTTCTCGCTGATCTGATGAAGGAGTTCATCGCGAAAGGTTGGAGGAGTGAGAACGGGTTTAAGCCAGGCTATTTATAGAAGTTGGAGGCAGGGATGCGTGAACGAATACCTGGTACCGATATTAAGGCTGATCCTCACATAAACTCCAGGATCACTATTTGGAAGATATTTCAAGCATCACTCTTGACGTTGCTTAAGGACAACTCCGGGATAGGTTTCAACTATGCTTCTGGAACGATTGATTGTCATGATGCTGCTTGGGAATCATTGTAAAGGTATTTATTCTGTTATCGAATGCCTAACATTTTCTAAAAACTGGAATGTGTGTTTAATGCCTCTTGAAAGATGTTTGTGGCATGTTTATTAGTGATATTCAGTCATTTTATCAAATTATTGTCAATCGGATTACTAATAGGTATGCTACTTGCAGTGTTTGTGGCATGTACCTATTTATCTCCTTTGTTTGTGGCATGTACCTATTTATTCTGATTTCTTTGTGGCATGAAACACAAAACAAGTTAATGATGGCTTTATACCAATATATCCATACTTGCATTGAAACACAAAACAAGCTAATGATGACTTTATACCAATATATGAATTGATACCTATTTTTTTTCTTTAAAAGTTGTTCAGTTTCTTGTTTAAATTTGTAGAATATTGAATATTTTTCCTATTGTTCTTCTTGAAGCTATGTAATTACTTATGATTCCCTTGTATATTTGAGGGTCTGTAATTAGTAAGGTCTCTTCAATTCCTTAATAACTTCTTGTTTATTGTCTCTAATGTTTATTTATACCCCTTATGTTCTTGTGAAGGCTGACCCCAATGAGACTAATATAAGGTACAAATCGTGGCCGTTGTTTGAGGCGTGGAATGAGATTTTTGGTCGTGATAGGGCAAATGGGGGAACCGCTGAAGATGTTAAGGAAGCTGTTAACATACTAGCTGCTGAAGAATCGATTGATCCTAACAATGGAGCCTCAGATGTCGACCGTGAAGCAGTCCCTACAGACATGGAAGTCACAAGTGAGGCACCCCCTACTGATAGAGCTAACTCTATCAGGCTTTTGGGAAAGAAGAGAGTTGCTGGTGACACAGTTGTTGATGAAAACTCTACAATGTTCTCGGTGAGATGAATAAGTTTGCTGATTCCCGCATTGACAACCTTGTACGTGTACTGGGAGATTCCAAATATTCAGAACCACAAAATTTGGATCCAAGAAGGGAGCTGTTCGATATCTTGGATTCAATGGCCGGTCTAAGTGAAGATGATAAGGTTGATGCTGCTCATATCTTGGGAAAGAATCCTGATTGTCTCAAGGTGTTTATGGGCATGACTGATGGTAGTCGATTTCAATATGTTCTCCATCTCCTCTCTGGATACCTGAAAATGTAGTGTGGAAGTGTGTGTGATTTATACTTTTTTGTGGTCAACACATTTTTTGTTGTTATTATCCTTCAGCACCTTGACTTTATGGTGGTAATTTATGTTGACCTTTTGTTGGTCTTAAGTACTTTGACATATGGGGTTTTTGTACCTTATTTTGTGTGATACTTTAATGACAGCCTTCAACTAATTTATGTTGTGATTTTATAGTTTGTGATTTTAGTAACCATTTATGATGTGATTTTATAGGGTGTGATTTTAGTAACCATGTATGGTGTGATTTTATAGGGTGTGATTTTTTTAACCATGGTCTACTGATTTTTTTTTCTTTGGGTAACTTACATATTGGTTCAAAAAAATAGCTATATTTACAAATTGGTTCACAATTTCTGCACAAAAGTATATTTTTTTCTTGCACAGAAGCATATTTTTTTCTGCATAGAAACCTATTTGTAATTTGTGTCAATTTTATGATCCATTTTGTAATTTTCCCTTCTTTCTAATTGAACTGAGATGGACCATGTGCTATCCTACACATTTGCCTTCACAATTTTATAATTTGTTATTTTATTACATTTTAACCTATTTAAATAAATTTGTATTTGAACTCTAATTTTGAAGTGACTTTTAACAATTTAAAAACGATAAATTGTGATAAACACAAAAGCACAATACATAGAAATATCACTACCAAGAATACACCAACACCATACATATGTGTTATGGATGGATGGAGCTTCATAATACATCTACGATATAGTGGTTCATGTTCCACTTATTTTAAAACAAACTACAGAACACAACTCATACCCGCATACAATCTAGGATAATATTCTGCTCACGATGATGATGAAGGTGTAGCTTGACCTGATGGTCGAGGTGTAGAAGGATCACCAAACATGATTTTCATATCATCCCAACATGGATCTCCGTACATAGCGTAAGCTTGAGCAAATGGTTCCATCTATTTGAACAAATTAGAATAAAATGAGAATGTAGATTCATACCATTGTTTCATAAATATGTTTGTTACCTCACCTCAACGACATGAAACCAGCGATTGGGATCACAATGCATACAATTGTTTGACTCATTGAACCGCACATCAGGAAGGCTGAGTACCCATGAGAAAGTACGATGACTTCTACGAAGCTTCAGATACTGCACCCAGTAGTATTTGTGGTCGAACGTCTTTTAACACTTCAAGTTGACCGCCATTCGTGCTATCTCGATCGCGTTCTTGTTATCTCCATCATTGTGAAAATTACCATTCAATGCTTCAGCAGACAAAGCTTGAACAAATGCGTTATCCATTTCTACATCCTAGCCGTTCTCGTATAAGAGCTCATGTTGTTCAACCCTTATCTTAAACGTACGCGGCATATTTTCTTATGAATTGATATGTTTCACAAAATATTTGGTATGAACTTATATAGAAGGAAACTTATTGGAATGCTATATTCAACAATTATGCTGAGACAACACACTATCATTTACAATTTGAATCAATACTATTTGATTAGACACTACATACTGAAAAACACATAACCTTATTGAATCGTCCACTATGATCAGTGGATTATATGTATGTCCTACCAAGATTTGAACAATCATATTGTAACGCCCCAGTTTTTCCAAAATGTTTCTTGGCATTCTAGAAACCCGAGTCGTCACTTAATGTCCAAAAATCCGGACTAATTTTTTTTTTTTGAAAACTACAAGTAACATCACATGAACAGCGGAAGCATACATTAAGGTTATAAAATGCAGTGGCCATTTTCAAAATATCACACACACGATCGTTATAAAAGTTTGGCGCAAAATAGATAGTTCTGATAAATATTACACACCATCATCTGGAAATTATAAACGTTTACCGCCTCGGCATATTAGTTAAGTCATATTAAAACTACTAGTCTCGTTTTCACGAGTAATTTAAAACACTTTGGTAGGGAAGTAGTATCACTCCTCCACTGGCGCAAACTCCCCGTCATCGAGACCTGAAAAAGGATTTAAAAGTAGGGGAGTGAGATTTGAATTCTCAGTGTGGGCGACCTGTACGCTACTATACATATTGGTAGTATGCAAACGTATCATTTTGTAAAAACACTTTTCATAGCCACAAAGGCTCATCATTCATCATATAGCCCGTAGGCTCTGTCCACCGTGGCACCTAGCTACACAAGCCAGACCACTATATATCATTTGAGATACTTTTAATCATATAGCCCTCAGGCTCTGTCCACCGTGGCGCCTAGCTACACAAGCCAGACCACTACATATCATTTGAGATATAGCCCTGAGGCTCTGTCCACCGCGGCGCCTAGCTACAGAAGCCAGACCACTGCATATCATTTGAGATACTTTACCCGTAGGCATTTGGGTAATAACCTTGTAATCGGACCCAAAGGTCAAAACATTTTCATTCAAATACACCAATAGTCCATATAATATTCAAGGCAATACAGTAAATGCCACCCACCTTAAACGCTTTCCTTTTTGCAAAACAATCACCGTTCCTTTCACCAGTAATTCTCGTCACCGTTTGCACACTTAGACCTAGCACCATTCGTTGTATTTCAGTTATTAATGTTTAAGAATTCTTGTTAAGATTTATACAATTAGTCTGATAAGGACATACACTTTACTTAGCATTTTTGTTCACTTAAGAAGTTAATAAAATGTTTTACGGTAATTAGTAGCTTGAGGTTCTTATCTAGGTGCATTTAGCATACTCAACTTTGTTAGGATCTTACAAGGTTCTTCGTATTTTCCTTTCTCAAGGCAAATAAGAAACATATGGTCCTTAATCTAAAATCAACACTAAATATCATGCCATTCATATAACTCATGCATTCACATAGAATTCACCAAGGCTTTAGACTAGTTTCCTCATGGGAAAATATTTGTTTTCCTTCTAACAAGGAAATAACACATAATCAACAATATTCAAGTACTGCAGTTTGCATGTTGACCCACACTTATACCAACTTGGCGAATTTTCTAAAAATATCAAAACTCATTCAAAAATCATGAAATTTTTACAGTGACTAACCCATCAAGTCTAAATTACATATAAAATTTATTTCATATCATTTGGTTTAGGAAAATATGAGTTCTAGGCTAGTTCCCAAAACATGGCAGATTGTTCCAGAATTTTCCAGAATTGAGCAACTTTCGAAATAGTTTTGGTAAAAATATTTAAACATCTCCAAAAATCGTGAAATAAATCATGAAGATACTTAACTTCATGTAGTAATTTATAAAAATTTTAAAATAATTCTTTCATGAACAGATTACTCCCAGAAAATCCATACTTTAGAAATAAGGGGCATTTTGTCACACTTTCTTAGAAAATTCATAACTTATTAATGAAAACTCCAAAAATTCTCAAACTAGATTCAAATGAAAGATAACTTGATGTAGTTTCCAACCATATAAGCATAATCCAAAAATTTATAACATATGAGGTCCGAATTCTGTACGAAATTCGAGGTCAGTGCATAAAGTGTGTGATTTGTGTGCATGCTTTCACTTACATTTTCAATTTCATAACTACCATGCAATCAACATTTTAACTCCTTCAAAAAAATCATTCTATACTTCATTCATCATGCATTTGAACATTGGAAAGTAATAATGTCCTAGGGTTTCATGGTCTCTAAAAATATGGAACAATAAACACACATAGCTCACATATACATGCAAGAAAACCAAATGTTTTGAGTTGGGGTTTTACAACCTTTGGAGCCTTTTTCTTGTTAACAAAAGAAGCTTTATTGTCCCTTGACCCTTAAGCTTGTAGGAATGGAGCACCACTTGGAGGAATACTTTGGTTTTGAGCTAAAACAAGGCAATGGAGTAAGTTAGGAGAAGTGGAGAGGAAAAACATGAACTTAGAAGAGAGAGGGAGAGATGTTGGCTTCCTCTTTGCAAGGAAATGACTCCAACCTTCAACCTAAATCCATGGATTTCTTGATACTTGAGGAAGGAAGCTCTCTTGTTGTTGGAGATGGGAGAAGAAAATCTCTCTACCCTTTGTAAGTATGGTGACCAAAAGTTGAGTGAGGGAGTGAGAAGGGAGTTTGTGGATTTTCTTTTCTTTGGGTTTCTTTGCTCAAGGTAGGGAATGAACTAAGATAATTCATATATAGGAAATGGTAGCATATGACCATTCAAAGTTACTCATTTGGAGGTAAGAGAAGTCAATGTTAGGTAAGGGAATAAGAAAGAAGGTATGACTCCTTAATTTAGGGGTATGGGCATTTTTTTGACTTCACATTTCTTCATTCCAGCTGATAATTTCGGTCATAAGGGGATTTAGGAGAGGAATTTGAGTTCTAACTGTATTTTGGGACGCGATATGGCTTTCAGGGTTGAAAAAGAATATTATTCGGTCGCGTTTTGGGCTCCGAAAATTAATATTTTGCTCATTTTGTAAGCCTAAAATTTTATATCTTGTATTTGTTAATTAAAACTTATGTTTAACCCATTTTATTACTTAAGTTCTAATAAAGATCCGCAATTACTCGTCGGATCGAAGTTTTTCAAATTTTAGAGTTTTCGGTTCGACATTTGGCGACAAACGTCCAGGGTTTTATTTTTTATAAATCTTTTACACCCAAATGGTCTTAAAATCCCTTTTAGAATGTTATTTCATTCGTTCAAATGATTTATTAATATTTGATTCATAGTTACGGTGCTAGGAGTGCTTCCGGTTCCGGTTTTGAACCAACCGTCAAGTAGAAATCACTCATTTTAAAACTTAGTGTCCTCAAAGGAGTAAAAGATCAATCAAGCAAAAATATATAAATATAATAACATGAAATGTAATATAAATAGAAAAAAATATAATTTGGTTCGGGGTATTACACATATACATTTCCTAATTGGACATGTGACTATATATTAATAAATACATGTTGATAATAAATGCCTATATAATAATGTGTATATACGTTATATACATTGATATTAATAAAAGTTTTTTTTGAAGATATTTATTAGTTTCAATTATTATGTATGCATAAATAAATAATTTACCCCGAATAGCAAAATAAATTAATAATCTTTAATTAAATGCATAAATATAAAAAATGTTTATTATTGTATAAATAATATTTAAATTGCTTACATAATTTAATACCATAACATCATTATTAATTTGAAGTTCGAATAAATCATATTACCGAATCTTATTTAACGGTCATTTTTCAATTAAACAACTACAAAATTGGCCCACAATTTAACCCAACTACTAGCCCATTTCTTATACAATGCCCAAAGTCCCGCCCTCATTTTATTTTCCCTAAAAAAAAAAATTAGGGCTTTCAGACAAGAGATTCCCACGCACACGACGACGACGATTCCGTTGAGGAACTTTGGGGGATTTCTTAATTGTCGCACCAACAAGAATTATTCAAGGTATGTTTGGGCATTTGCATTTGATTCATGGGCACTTGTATTGTTGAATATATGGGCATTCAAATTATAGAACATTTGGGCATTCCTTTGGTTTATCTGGGCATTTTCGTTGATCAGTTGGTTGCTTTTGTTTAATATATGGGCATTCGTATTGTAGAACATTTGGGCGAACGTTTGGTTTATTTGGGCATTTTCCTTGAACAGTTGGTTGCTTTTGTTTGATAGAGAGAAATTTGTACCGTTGTATGTTTGGGTTTTTTATGTTCTGATTTTATGTTTTAATGGATGGATGGATATATGGCTATTGCGTGTATATAATGCATTGGGTAAATGGGTATTCCTCTCAGTCAGTTTTTTTTATGTTTATTATTGTATCTGATTCTAAATTAGACAGGCTTTGGCTTTCTCATGTTACTTATTGATGAATCTTACTGTAATATTTTTATTTCATCACATATAATAATTGAGGAATCTTATTGATGAATATTGCAGATGGCTATGGTATCCGTCGACGAATACTTTCTAGCCCGAGTTAGCTCTCGAGTGGATCTCACAATATTCACAAGAATCATGGATAGATTGTATGTCAACAATGGCCAAAGATTAAAAAAATCCTGCTTTGGGCAATTTGTGAATTTCAGTATGCAATTCCACGGCCAGCTTTACCTTCACCTCTTATATAATCAATCCAAGGCAAGAGTTCATGATATGCTACAGTTCCACATTAATAGGAAGAAGGCCGAGTTTGGACCAATGGATTTTTCATTGATAACTGGCCTCCATTTTGGAACTAAGGGCCCAATCCCTCCAGAGTCAAAGTTGCACAAGCAAATCTTCAAGGGCAAAAAAGTTTTAACTGTTCTTGATGTTGAAACATCATTTCTAAAAGTCAAAGACAAAGGCAAGGGCGACCTTAGTTTAAAATTGGCTTTACTTTGGGCATTGTATGGCATTTTTCTTGTTCGAAGTCATACTAACAAGAAGCTAGAGATCCAATACATACATCTTGTTGACAGCCTTGATGACTTTAACAAGTACCCTTGGGGACGGGTTGCATATGAGTTTCTAGTTAAGGAGTTTCGGGCTTCCATGGATGACCGTGTTGCAGTTATCAAAGCTAGATCTGGAGCACATAAGACTGACCCCTAAGTACATATTGATGTCTATGGGTTTGTGTATGCCATTCAGATATGGGCTTATGAAACAATGCTAAGAGTTGCCAAGATGTGTGCCACAATTATTCCTTCTAGAGCAAGAGAAGTATTGCCTCGTATGCTATTATGGTCTGCCAATAGAGTTGTTAGATTCAAAGATCTTACAACAAATTATTTCCTGTTTGCCTATTTGGTGTCTTCACGCAAGTGTACGAGATTGTTATCGTCGTGGCAAGCTTAACCAAATTTATTTTTTATCGAACTCAGGGAGAAGGCGGATTGTAAGGTAAGATTATTGTTCTAATTCAAAATCAACAAAGCAAATAAAGGGGAATTGGTATCTATGTCTACTAATGCGTCAAAAGAGTAAACTACCTATCACCTTGTTTTGCAAAGTACGCAAGTAGTGATAGAGGTGTATTAGTCTACTATCCTATGTTTCACATGGTGTAGTATCACTTACTCATGCAATGATGTATTGTACAATCAATTGGCAAGCCACTCTAACATGCAAAGGTCTCCCTAGATACACATTAGAGCCTTTAATTGTTCTTCCTATTCACTAAAGATAATTCTCATTATCTTAGGAATTTAATCAAACACTTAGCATGCAATGGCCTAATAACAAGAAGATTTAGGAAAATAGCCCAACTCTCGTATGAGACTAACTCCCTAATGACCCATTCAATCAATTATGCATTCCAAGCATTCATTCAAATCAACATTATAGAGAATTGATCATACAACATCTCAAAGCATTCATAAGATCAACATTAACACCACATTACTCCATAGGAATCATACACTAACACACAAAGGAATTAGCCCATGGCTAGTTGTGTAAACAAAAGAGTAATTTGACTAACTACAATCATCATTATGCAGGAATTGTAAAGGAATGTAGAAATATTACCTATTACAATGAAAATTGGAAACATACAAATTACCTCTAAATGCTAAAAAACGATCCATCAATGGAACAAAATTCAAACAGTAGAAATGTAGCTCTAGCTATTACAAGAATGCAGGAAGAAACCGATTGAAGATCCGAACGGTAGATCAAAAGTTATCGTAGAAATCGAAAGTAAAAATCTTAAGAACCCAAATGGAAACTACCTCTAACTTCTACTAATCTAGAGAGAGAATATGATGATGTGTGAAATCTAAGACTAATGAAAAATATATCCTTGGAAATATGATATGGAAGTATATAAAATACCCTTGGATCATTTACTAAGATGCCCCTCATTAAAACGCGCAAAAATACAAAAATGGCCTTAAAAATCCGAAAATCCAGACTGACGCTCGACCACAAGCTTGGAGGCTACCGAGCTCACTCGCGCGTGGTGCGAACCTGCCAAGCTTAAGCTGCGTGGCTGCTGAGCACACTGGTCGCTCGCTCACGTGCGCGGAAGCTGCAGATCCGGTAATGCTTTCGCGCGACTCCCATTGAGGTGCTGCCGACCTGCTTGTATGTGCTGCCGAGTTGCATCCTTAGCTCGGGTCATGCTCGACTTTCCTTGTTCTTGTCATATCTTGAGCTCTAGAACTCCGATTGACTCGATTTTTCTTTCGTTGTGACCCTCTCTTCAAGCTCTTCAACATGGAACATCAATTGCTTCCATTGACTCAACTTCAGATTTTAGGACTTTTCTCGATCTTGTTTGTTTCTTCCTCATTTTGCTCGTTTTCACCTACAATCACAATTTTCTAGCAAAAAAGGGTTAAATACACAAAGTATAGCATAATAGGGTCAAATGTGAACATAATATCACCAAAAGCATATAGAAATGGATGCTAAAACATGCAATTATGACCCTAATCACACCCCAAACTAGATTGTTGCTCGGCCTCGAGCAACGTAGCGATAAGATAGGGGAATAATTGTATGTATGAAGCATCAAGCACAAGATTAATGCCATAGAATCATCACTCAATATCTAGCAAATATAAAATACAATGTCATCCATTTAACTATCAAAATCAAATCAATTAGCACAAAATAGGTGTTTCACTCAACCCTAAAGTGTTTAGGCTCTCTCAAGCATCACACAACATACACATACCACCATAGTCTTGGCTCAAGTCTACATTCTCCACCACTTGATATGACAAATCAATCACACATCAATGAGGACTTTTAAAGGTTGTAGTGTTGGCTCTTTGGTAGGGAAGGAATATATGGATACAAGTGACTAAGTATGATTAGTAAAACAGAGAAGGAATCAAAGTAGAGATCATTCACCTCTTCATGCCATTTTTGCATCTTCGAAGTCACACTTTCAAGAGTCAATCTTCCCTTTCTTTGCACTTTTTAGCCATTTACCACTAAAATTCAAACTTGACCATAAATTTGCAAAAAGTCAACCTTTTTCCTTAAAACTTTTTTAGCACCTGCCTTTGCACATTTTTGCATCAATACATGCATACTTGCATTTCTTTCAACCAAGGCCACTATGTTCTTCATCATATCACCAATCTTCCTTCCTTCTTTTTACTCTACTAATCATAAGGACAAGAGAGTTCCAAAAAGGAAGGAAAATGACTTAAAGTGTGGTTAGCCAAAGGAAAGGATAATAGGCACAAAATGGTGAGCAATGGATAATCATATCAATGGTAGGCTCATAGGGCAAAGTAGCTCAATATATATCAACAAAAATGCCTCAAATCATATCATGTGAAATCATCATCTAATGTAGCCTCAAATAATACTAAAGCCAAGTTCTAGAGTAACATGTATGTGTGTGGGACTCACATCAAAGAATGTCATCCGTTCAAGATTGAAATGGGCAAAATAGCTCAAAACTCACAGGTATAGGTGATCAAGACTCATATCATCTAAAAAATGCTCATATCATTGAAATTTCAAGAATCATGGAATCAAAAGTATCAAAGATAAGACAAGAATCAAGAATAAATCCATTACACCTATCATGACTTTCAACTCATCCACACAATAATAAACATATCTCATGCATTCACTACTAAAAAATGAGCAACAATATGGCAAAAAATTAACAAGCAAAACAAGGCCTCATCAACACAATAGGCATCAAATCATAGGAATACTTCCAAATCAATCTAAAAATAGCATAAAAATAGCATTGCCATGAGAATGACGAAACGATCACACCCCCAAACTTTTTTGGACCAAAGGTCTAAAAAGTTTGACAAAGAAGTGGAGACAAGATCATGCAATGCATAAGAATAAAGTACAATACTAAACATAGCATCATCAACAATAAGATCCACATCAAATATAATCCATCAATAAGCAAATATCACAAGATAAAACTACCTAAAAATCTAACCATCATTAACAATCTCACTACAACACAAATTAAACTAAGAATTTCGGGATAAGCAAGGTAGAGATAAGAGATTGTTACCCATCCTCATGATGTTTTTACACATCACGGAGGTGGATAACGAGGATGAGTGAAGTGCCCCTCTCCGATGTGCCAATTCATCATTGCCCTCTGAGCTTCGAGGAGTTCTTCCATGTTGGTGCAGATGGAGGACACATCAGCACGGATCGCTGTCACGTTAGATCGAAGGGCAAACTGGTTTTCCCTAAGGATGTCGACCTCCTGCCTAAGAGTGGAAAAATCAGTTGCAAGAGTTTGAAACTCTTGACTCCACTTATCAACACTCCGTCTACTATCCACCTCTTCTTTTTTCATTTGCTCTTCATTAGATCCTTCTCTAGTGCTACTTTCTTCTCCTTCTCTCTTCACATATTTCTTTCCTTTATGAAACTTCATTGCAATTTCAAAGTGTAACGAACTGCTCAACCTCCAATTCACCCCTTTCTTAATCGTGAAGGTCTCATAATCCAAAAGTGGATATGGCCACTCCACACATGGTAAGCCAATGATACAATGAGTTCTTCCTTCCTTTGTGAGAATATTTGATCTCAACAAGTAGTGTGGATCGAGATATAAGCACTCCTTCCCAATTTCACTTGGTTCCCATCCAACTCCTCTAGCAAGGTGAGCTATCATACCTCCATATGCGCAATCGCCTTGAGAGTATAAATGGGATAGACTCATGCAAAAGTAGGCTCCAAAGTTAGCCTTTAAACCAGTGGTCATTGAGAAGAGAATGTAAAGTTCCTCATGGAGCACTTTCTCTGTGTCTTTCCTTGCGAAAACCATATTCCCTAGAACCTTTTGTACATAAGTGATAATGGGATTAGCGATTTGATTCGCTTTGGAGTGTTGAGCTCTGAACACTATGTCCTCATCGTTCACAATGGCTCTCCAAAATGCTTGATCTTTTACAAACCTTTCTTTGTTGTAGAAGTTGCTTGGAGGAGTATCCTCTTCACAACCAAATAATCGGTTTACTTCCTGAATAGTTAGTGAATGGGCTCTGTTGTCAATCTGAAAGTAAATTCTAGTAGGAATACCACTTTCCTTCTTGACTTGCAAGGTGCTGAGAAACTCGATATTAAGCTTTCTGTATGAGTTATTGTGGATGTTTAACAATCCACTCTATCCCACATTACTAAAAAGATCCTCAACATCATCCCCAAAGTGTAGGAACTTAGTGGTCTCCTTAAAAAAATATCTTGCGCTGTGAAACTCCATATTGACGAATATCCCGAATTTGATATAAAAAGTCACGTTGACTCCAAACAAGATTCCAAATGTCGAAGGTTTGACATGGCAAATTTCATAGCATTCCTTCTCTATCCCAACATCATTCTCATTCTCATTTTGGCCTTCATACCTTCTTGAACTCGAGGCAATATTCTTACCTTTCTTAGGCATGGACTACAAAAATGTTAAGCATGAGCAAGATATATAAACAAAGAGTTCAACCATCCAACATTTCCTAGAGGAATACTATACATGAGCAAGAGAAGAACTATACATTAAACTCAAGTCCTAATCAACTTCATTTACCGAGTATAATATATTGAACATAATGTGTCTTATTCTAAAATCAAGGGAATCATGCAACTCATAATCATGCCAATTGTCATTTATCAATGAAGCCTCAAGTAAGCAAAAATCATAGGTGAATCAACATCATTCACTCACAACATTATCATGACAATCAAAATTTAGCATAAAATTTCCCAAAATTCGTCACTATGCCTACCCCAAAATTTCAAACATCAATTAAGCTCAAAATACACAAAATTGGCATGCAATTGGGCTCCCAATGGATTACCCATCATCAATATAGCATTATTCAACAATGAATTTCATAAAAATCATTCCAGAATAAAAAATCCCCAATTTCATACTCAAGAACCCTAGAATTTGAATTTCTAATTCTAGCCAATTAAGCCATGGAATTTCTATGCATTTGTAAGAGATAGATAGAGGAGAGTGAGTAGAACATACTTGTAGAAAGAATTAGTGAGAGGAGGTGTAGGAATTGAGATGAAAAATTTTCCTTCTTCTTCTTTTCTTCTTGTTCGTGAGTTTTGAGAGAGAGAGTGCAAGAGTCTTGTGTGTTTAAGTGTGTGTTTGTGTGTGAAAAGTGTATTTAAAAGGGTGAGAGAGTTAGTGGGCTTACCTTGGAAATTGTGGTCAAAATTTGACCCACTTTGGTGAAAATCCGAATTCCCAGCACGTCGCACGACCTCACACTGGCTAGTTGCCAACCGCACTTGGCAGCTTGGTCGCGCGAAAGCACTCGCTGCCGAGCTCCTTCTTACAGCCTGCCGACCGCACTCGATCGTGTGCTCACGTGCACGAAGGCTGCCGAGTTAGTGACCAAGGCGCGTGAGTCCTTCTTTGGTCCTTCCGAGCACAGCTATATGTGCTGCCGACCTGGGCCTTTACTTTTCCACTTCGAAAATCTTCAATTTTTCACCCTTTTTCTTGTACTTTTTCTACACAATTAAAAATTTGCTAGCACATAAAAACCAATGAATTTCAACTCTCAACTCTCAAACCAACAATTCATCATGATCATATCAAAAATTCACTCCTCAAACTCGTCCTAATCATATAAGCTCAAAATAAAAAAGCAATGATAACAAGAAAAATGGCCACAATACCAATTAGTACTCAAGCTTCCATTCCAACACAAAAATCAATCAAATCAAAACTAAAAACCAAAAGAAATAAAGGATATGGATGGGTTACCTCCCATCTAGCGCTTAGATTTAACGTCCCCTAACCGGACGACTCTTAAGCTCAAGTAACATCAAGATCAATGAGGGTTGAGTGACTTACATCACTCAATTTCCTTCTCCAAAAACATGCTTTCTTCACTACTTGTTCTACCCCCTTGTCTTCATTCACTTTTTTCTTCTTTTCAAAAGGATCATCAACACTAAACTCACTCTTGAGATCAAAATTATTCACAATTACGTCTTCCTCATCTGGTATGACTTTGCTCACCTCCCCTCCCATCTTCTTTGGGGAACTCTTGGAATTACCATGGATTGAAAAAGTAGCTTTTTCACCATTCATTCCTAGAGTAACCTCTCCTCGCTTGATATTAATCAAGGCATCCGATGTAGCAAGAAAAGGTCTCCCAAAAATGATAGGACTCTCAACATCTTCTTCAATATCGAGCACAACAAAGTCAACGGGATAAACAAACTTACCCACATGAACGACCACATCCTCTATCACTCCTCTTGGTCTCACTTTAGAACCATCGGCCATTTGCAAACTCATTTTCATTGGTTTCAAGTCATGCAAACCCAACTCTTTGGCAATAAATAGTGGCATCATATTCACGCTTGCACCTAAATCACACAAGGCCTTCATCTTCTTACTTTCTTTAATATGGCAACTCAATGTAAAACTTCCCGGATCTCTAAGCTTTTGTGGTAGATGATTTCTTATCAACTCACTACTCTCTCGAGTGAGCTTGACCATTTCCGGTTCATTATCTTTCTTCTTCTTTGCCATAGCATCCCTAAAAAACCTTGTATAATTTGGCATTTCCTCAATAGCTTCATGAAAAGGCATCTTTGAGTACAATTTCTTGAAAAGTTCAAAGAACTTCTTGAATTGATCATCAAGTTTATCTTTCAACCCTTTTGAAATTTCCACCTTCACCTACTTTTCCACTTTCCCTTCTTCCACCTTTCTTTCCACACCCCCTATATTACCTACCCCCTCAACTTTCCCTTTCTTTTCGTTCTTTTTTTTATTCATCCTTTCTTCTACCCCCAAGCCTTTCTCACTATCCTTCACCAATTTCACATTCTCGCTACAAAATGCTTCCTCCATTATCTCATCATGAAATATTTTTAAAGGACAATTCTCTACCACCTCCTTTGCAACCCCCACACAAGAAATTGAATTGCAATGCTCACGAGGATTAATTTCAGTGGTAGAAGGGAATTTAACTTTGTTGACTTGTGGACTTAAGGACGAAGCAATTTGTCCGATTTGAAACTCCAAGCTCTTGATTTGGTTTCCTTGTGAGTTGCACAAATCGCCGAACTTCTTATTCGTCTCATTGTTTATCTTTCTAAATTCCACTCTCATATCTTTCATATTCTTTAAAATCAATGCCAAGGTGTCTTCCATACTCCCTTTACCCTCGTTATTAGGCGGCTTCGACCCCGGATCAATCCCGGGTGGCAATTGAATTGTACCCTTTGGATTGGAGTATGAAAAGTTCTCATGCCTTCTATTAGGGTTGTAAGGAGGATTTCCTTGATTCGGATATGAATTTCCTTGTTGTCTAAAAGGTGGAGCGACATATGACCTTTGATTACTTGAAAAAGAATTGTTGTATTGAGGACGACCCATGTAATTCACTTCTTCTTGAGTAGAGGTAGTGGAAGGAGGAATACTTTCAACAACACTAACTTGCATAAGAGCTGGAGCTTGGTTTTGGTTTTGGCCTCCATAGACCAAGTTCAACACATTCTTCATATTTTCCTCAAGGAGGGCAACTCGATCACCTGTTCCACTATTGGCTTCTCTTTGGAAAGCATCATTTGCAGTGATGTTTTCGATGATCTCATTCACTTGATGAACGGTCTTTGTCCAAACCGAACCTCCAACACAAGAATTCAAGTAATTCTTATCTCCTTCATGCAATCCAATGGTAAACGTCAAAAGTATATCTTCATCCCTCAAACCATGTTGAGGGAAAGCCAACAACAAGGTTTGGTACCTCTTCCAAGCACTAGATATGGTTTCTCTGGCCTTTTATCGGAAATTCTTTATCTCTTCCCTTGCCTTTAGCATCTTTGATGGAGGGTAAAATTTCTTGAGGAATTGGGAGCTCAACTCCTCCCATGTCGCAGCTTTAGGATTCATAGATCGAATCCATGTTTTAGCTCTCCCAGTCAAGGTAAAGTTGAAGAAACGGAGCTTCTTCTCGTTATCCGACATCCCTTTATACTTGATCGTGTCACATAACTCCATGAAGTTATTTAGATGAGCATTTGGATCTTTTCGATCACTTGATCCTTCAAAAGGAGATTCTTTTAACAACTTCAAGAGATTGGTATTAAGTTCAAACTTTTCAGCATCAATTGGTGGTCTTTCAATCCCATCATATTGTTCGTTCACCCTCGGCTCAAAGTAGTCACAGAGTAGTGGTTCATTTTTTTGATGTGGGTTTACAATTTGTGGTCTTGAATGTTGAGGTGGTGGTGGTGGTGGGTATGGGTAGTATGAGAAATTATGTGGTGGTGGGTAATATGGTTGGTTAATTGGGTAATTTGGATAGTTGGGATATTGAGGTTGATAGTAAGGTTGATTTGGTGGTGGATAAGGTTGGTATGGATGTGGTATAGGTTGTGGTTGTGGAACCTCTCTTTGAGCCAAGTGCTCTTCTCCTTGATGCACTTGTCCTCTCAATGGTTCTTCTTCTCTAATCTCATCTCGAGCTTCATTCATATTATTCTCCATAGTAGTTTGATTCAAACGAGCTTCTCTTCTTCTCCTTCGTAGGTTATTCTCAAGATCCGATTCAAAGGGTAGTAAATCTCCCCCTTGAATCCTTGTGTGCATATACCTACTAAGAGACAAGTATCAAAACTCTCACACAAATAGTGCAAAAATCGAAAAATAAAGAACAAAATCAAACAACCAAAAAAACTAGCCGTCTCCCCGGCAACGATGCCAAAATTTGTTTACCTATTTGGTGTCTTCACGTAAGTGTACGCGATCATTATCGTAGTGGCAAGCTTGACCAAGTTTATTTTTTATCGAACTCAGGGAGAGGGCGGATTGTAAGGTAAGATTATTGTTCTAATTCGAAATCAACAAAGCAAATAAAGGGGAATTGGTATCTATGTCTACTAATGCGTCAAAAGAGTAAACTACCTATCACCTTGTTTTGCAAAGTGAGCAAGTTGTGAGAAAGGTGTATTAGTGTACTATCCTATGTTTCACATGGTGTAGTATCACTTACTCATGAAATGAGGTATTGTACAATCAATTGGAAAGCCACTCTAACATGCAAAGGTCTCCCTAGATACACTTTAGAGCCTCTAATTGTTCTTCCTATTCACTAAAGATAATTCTCATTATCTTAGGAATTTAATCAAACACTTAGCATGCAATGGCCTAATAACAAGAAGATTTAGGAAAATAGCCCAACTCTCGTATGAGACTAACTCCCTAATGGCCCATTCAATCAATTATGCATTCCAAGCATTCATTCAAATCAACATTATAGAGAATTGATCATACAACATCTCAAAGCATTCATAAGATCAACATTAACACCACATTACTCCATAGGAATCATACACTAACACACAAAGGAATTAGCCCATGGATAATTGTGTAAACAAAAGAGTAATTTGACTAACTACAATCATCATTATGCAGGAATTGTAAAGGAATGTAGAAATATTACCTATTACAATGAAAATAGGAAAGATACAAATTACCTCTACATGCTCAAAAACGATCCATTAATGGAAAATGAAATTCAAACGGTAGAAATGTAGCTCTAGCTATTACAAGAATGCAGGAACAAAAGGATTGAAGATCCGAATGGTAGATCAAAACTTATCGTAGAAATCGGAAGTAGAAATCTTAAGAACCCAAATGGAAACTACCTCTAACTTATACTAATCTAGAGAGAGAATATGATGATGTCTAAAATCTAAGACTAATGAAAAGTATCTCCTTGGAAATCTGATATGGAAGTATATAAAGTACCCTTGGATCATTTACTAAGACGCCCCTCATTAAAACGCACAAAAATACGAAAATGGCCCTAAAAATCTGAAAATCCAGACTGCCGCTCGACCACAAGCTTGGAGGCTGCCGAGCTCACTCGCGCACCATGGTTGCGCGAGGTGCGAACCTGCCGAGCTTGAGCTGCGTGGCTGCCGAGCACACTGGTCGCGCGCTCACGTGCGAGGAAGCTGCCGATCCAGTAATGCTTTCGCGCGACTCCCGTTGAGGTGCTGCCAACCTGCTTGTGTGTTATGCCGAGATGCATCCTTAGCTCGGGTCACGCTCAACTTTCCTTATTCTTGTCATATCTTGAGCTCTAGAACTCCGATTGACTTGATTCTTCTTTCGTTGTGACCCTCTCTTCAAGCTCTTCAACATGGAACATCAATTTCTTCCATTGGCTAAACTCGAGATTTTAGGACTTTTCTCAATCTTGCTCGTTCTTCCTTATTTTGCTCGTTTTCACCTACAATCACAACTCTCTAGCCAAAAAGGGTTAAATACACATAGTATAGCATAATAGGGTCAAATATGAACATAATATCACCAAAAGCATATAGAAATGGATGATAAAACATGCAATTAGGACCCTAATCATTTCCCAATATTGAAGGCCGGAGATCGATCTGCTGAACAAGTAAATGTGCTTTATTTCTTGATGTTACATACATTCCATTCCATTGGTGTACCTGACATTTTGTTTGTTACCTATTGTTATATATTAGATGCAAGTGAGTGCTTCATTGACTCCCACTAGACAAGAGATGAACACAATAGCTTATAAGAGTGTTGTCCAGTGGCTGCAAGAGATTACAAACACTGAAGATGTGCCTTCTACTGCACAAGCAACAGATCGAAAGTGCAAGCGATCTAGTATGCCTAATACTAGTATGCCCAGTACATCTGCCAACAAATGGTGCTAATATGATTATAATGTGGTTGAGGACACACTGGATGAGGCAGGGTGTAGATCATTTGTGAAGGAGCAGTTTGTTCAAATGAATGCAAAACAAGACAGGCTTGAAATATTGTTGAAATCATTGCTGAAGAGGGTTGGTAATGTAGGTGAGCAAGATGACCCGCAAGGAGAGGACCCAAGGAATGTAGATGAGCAGCAAGGAGAGGGTACAAGAAGTGATGAAGAGGACCAACAAGTAGATGCATCAAGGAGTGATGGAGAGGAAGAGCAAGGAGATGTAGTAATGAGTGATGGAGAGCATAAACAAGGCCATAAGTCTAATGATTAAGAGGAAGAGGACCAACAAGTAGATGCAGCAGTGAGGGATGGAGAGGACCAACAAGGTGATGTAGCAATGAGTGATGAAGAGGACTAGCAAGGCCACAAGTCTAATGATGAAGAGGAAAAGGACCATGTGAAAATGAATAAAACAAGAGAGAAAGAAGAAAATCAAGGTACTGAGATGCACAAGGATGATGAAAGCCCAGATGGATGCCAGCAACCAGAACCACCGACACCTACACCTGACACATGTTCATCATCTAAAGAAGCTGTGGAAAGCTTGGGTGGTGCTGGAGATACCCATATGGGGCAAAGTCCTTCCCATGAGATGCCCATATGTTCAGGTCTTATATGCATCAAAGGACATGAGGTTGAGGAACTTCACTTGCACAATCCTTTGGAAGATATGGCCCCTGTTGAGAAATTTGGTGCATTTGATGCTTGGTGGAGGAGAAATCAACACACAGGGATGATAGTAAGGCCACAAGTCTCAATCATTCCTACAGTTTCAGCTAGTTGGTTTAATGGTTTGATCATCCCCGATGGATGTCTTGGAGATGAGGTATGAATTCGGTATAGGAAGGGTCAATATAAATTATAATTAAATTTCAATTTAAAGCATTTGAAATCTGTATTGGTTTATCTCAGCATATTGATTCATTGATGCACGTGATAATGAACAAAGGCAAGTCCTTGCCAGTGCATGACATCCATCTATAGGGAATGACTTTCGTTGAGACTCATTTCTGGGTAAGTATACATTTTGTGTAATCATGCATCAAGATCTAATTTATAGTACTATACACAAGTTTGAAATGTTTTATACATTGCAGACCCACATTACAAATATCAACTTGAGTGAGATAAAGAAGGGCCCGAAATATTGGACTTGGGCAAATAATGCAACCTATATCTTGAAGTTTGTCACAGGTAGACTGCTTAGAGAGTTTGGGTTGCCATAGTTCAAGGCTGAGAGTGTGGTTGGTATAGGAAACATATTGGACCAACACTGGGTTCTGTATCAAATACGCATCCCCGATAGAAAGATTATTATATATGACTCCATGTGTACTGGGAGACCAAGCGCCAGACAGAAGGCCATTTTCCATAAGATGGCATGGATTTTACCAAACCTATATGCCAAGGATAATGTTCATCCCGATGACTCATAAAAAATGATTCCTTGGTCAGTGGAGTCCTATATCAACACTTCACAATAGGCCAACGTATCGGACTGCGGAATTATGTGTGTTAAGATGTTTGAGTGCTTTAGATTTGGGTGCTCCATCCAAAGTCTTGAACCGAGTATGTGTTCTCAATGCCACATGAGTTACACAGCGGAATTGTTTCAAGGTTGAAGGATGAAAGTTGCTTACCGTTTCTCACTTCTCCTGTGATAAGAGAGACACTACTTTTGCTACTTCTAATTAATTATGAACTTATATTTTGTTGGTTGGAGTGGATTTTGTAAACAATTTGATACTTGTACGCATTCTGTTGCCTACTTCCCTAACGTATATATGCAATGGGCATTGATATTATTATATATGTCGATATGCACGCATTTGTGTAATGCATATCCCAGCTAGTTGAGTTGTCCAAAAAATATTTAAGTATGCCATAAAAAAATATGTCTAACACAATAAACAAGAACAACAACATACATCACTTTAAATAAACAAGGAAATATAACATAGACTTGAGAATAGTAGGAGAATAGAGTAGTCAACATTAGCAGCCAAGACGTGGCATTCAAGTCTCACAACATAAGTTAAATTTAAAATAAACAAGAACAACATCAAATAAGTACCCTCATTCATTTCTACGCGATAGGTAGGCCACATGTCTAACATGTTGGAAAGGAGACCAAAGTCCAATATATTCCCTCATTCATTTTTACGCGATAGGGAGAACCATTTGTACGGGCTAGTAGACGAACTGGAGCTGACACCGTCATTCCACGAATTCTAGCTTGAGGTAGGCTTTGGTGGCAAGGGGGGACGTTAATGAGACAAGCTTGAAGTGTTATCTGTAGAGCGAAAAGGTGGTGTAAATGATACCGAAGGAGACTCAAAGAGCCTTCTATGTGTTGAACTTCGCACGACTACAACTGGGGAAGATACTTCGTCGTCATCTTTAGAGTCTGGAATAACAATCACATTCGGATGTGGATTTTCATTAGAGGCAAACTGAGGGTTATGTG
This sequence comes from Prunella vulgaris, assembly GCA_026898435.1. Lineage (NCBI taxonomy): Eukaryota > Viridiplantae > Streptophyta > Magnoliopsida > Lamiales > Lamiaceae > Prunella > Prunella vulgaris. Next base: position 105,579 of record JAPKLY010000662.1, read on the forward strand.
ATGAATCACTCAAATCAATCATATCATCTTGGTGATATGGAAATGGTGGGTCAACCGGGACATCCGTTGGTATGAACGACTCCATTGTGTCAAAAAATAGCTCTCCTTCCCGAACGTATGCCATCACAAGCCCGTCGGCCTTATAAATGAATAAGAAAATTGGTATACCTTCTTATAATATTTTATAGAATATTAAACTTGGATAAGTAATTGATAAATTAATAAATTACAAATTTACCTTAATCATTTTCTTCCATTCCGAATGGCCAGCTTTTAATTTATTCGTTGAATGGTCCCAACTTACACTCTCTTCCTGTTTGCACTTCTTGAAAGTATTGTATCTTTGGATTAGAAATCCCACTTGAATTTTGGCATCTTCAAAATTGAAGGACTTAGAGAAGACATCATTAACAGAGGCTATGACCATGGAAATTGCATGAAAGTTGATGGCATGTGGCCCTTCCCAATTACCTTGAAATTTTTGCATCATTAAGGAATTGAGATAACATTCTTCCATTTGTTTCGACCATATCCCAGACCACAAGATTTCCGCTTGTTGGGGAATTTTGAGGGGTGCCATTGCTTGTAGGTATGTGAGTGCGTGTGTTTGTGATTTACTAGGCAAACGTAAGGTCACTTCTCTTTCCCTACACTTAATGTCAGCTTGGTATTTACTAAGCCAATCCATCCCAAGGATAATATCAAAATCGTTCATGTCTAGCATAGGGGTGTAAATGAGTCAAGCCGGCTCGCAATCTACTCGTGCTCGACTCGTAAAAAGATCGAAATCGACTCGAACCAAATCGATCGAGCTCGAGCTCGAGCTACTCGAGTAGCTGTCGAGTTCGAGTTCGAGTTTATAAATACTCGGCTCGAGTGGCTCGAGAGGCTCGCGAGCCTAATCGAGCTTGCACAATATTTAATATTTTTTATTATTTTTAATATATAAATAAAGTAATCGAGCTCGAGTCGAGCTTTAATTTTAGAAAAAAAAAAGAGCTAAAATATATTTAATATTTTATTTTATTTAAATAATAAAATTATCGAGTCGAGTCGAGCCGAGCTCGAGTTTGTCGAGTTCTTAATCGAGTCGAGCTCGAGCTAAAAAAATCAAGCTCGATCGAGTTCGAGTCGAGTTTCGAGCTTCGAGTATTGCTTTCGAGTCGAGTTTCGAGCTCAGCACTACTCGACTCGACTCGACTCATTTACACCCCTAGTCTAGCACATATAGATCAGCTTCTAAACTATGTTCATTCACATCTATTCTAGCATTCTCAACCATTGAGAAAACACTTATAGTTTTCCTAGAAAGTATATTGATCACAAGTGAATCTCCTATTCTTATGCCCTTATTTTTAGTCAAAGCATGAAATTTCGCAGACATGAATGAATGTGTAGCTCCAGTGTCCAAAAGCACAAAATGAGGTATATCTGAAACTGTAAGCATACCTGTCATAATGTCTGGCTGCTGATCAGCTTCCTCTTGAGTCATTGAAAACATTCGAGCTCTACCACATGTTCCAGAATTCGGCCCTTTTCAGCCTCCTTCATTCCTTCTCTTTGGACAATCAGCAATTGTATATCCACTCTCTTTGCACCAATAACATTTGTTCTGTCCCATCAAGCATTCTCCATAGTGCTTCCGGCCGCAGTTTTTACAAGTTGGCTTGTCTGCATTCCCTTTGGGCGCTGCATTACCAGTAGTTCTCCCTTGCTTGTTAGAAGTAAAATTTCTTTTTGGACCTCCGCCGTTCCATTTTCGTTTCCCTGAAGATTCTGCTACATTCTGTTTTGGGGCATCCATTGCTATACTAGCAGCTATCTCTTCTGCCCGCTCAAAAGTTTCTGCTAAGGTTGTGAGCCCTTGTCCTGAAATCACATTCCTTATCTCAGGACGCAGTCCGTACCTAAACCTTTGTGCCTTCTTAAGCTCAATATCCACTAGATGTGGAGCAAAACGACTCAAATCACTAAATTTTCTTTCGTACTCCTCAACAGTCATACTTCCTTGCTTTAGATTAAAAAATCCAGTCTCCTTTTGCACCCGAAAAGAGGGTGGATAGGATTTTTCTGTGACAATATCACGAAATCTTGCCCAAGTTAGTTCATTTAGTTCTGCTGCAGACCTCATTCGCCAGTATGAGGTCCACCAAATACGTGCATCTTCCTTTAGCTGAAACGATGCACATGCCACTCTCTGGGCATCAGTACACCTCATCAATCCAAGGATAATCTCAAGAGACTCCATCCATTCCTCAAGAGCAGATGGTCCATCTCTACCATTAAAAGTAGGAGGCTTAAATTTATTGAACTGTTCCACAACTTGGAGATGATCTGCGTGCGGGTGTGGAGGCTGGGGGACTTGGGGGTTCTGAGGGGCATTCTGAATATTCCTAAGTAGAGCAGCCACATCAGCAAAATTAATATTTCCCTCTTGTGGCTGATTTGCACCAGCTGCCGCCTGATTCGGGTTAGGGGCATTTTGTGCTCTAAGCATCCCAACCGAATCCGCTAATGTGGGATTCTCATCACGAGGTGGATTTTCATCACCACTAGCTAATGGGGGGTTGTTAGGATTCCTACACTTAGGTGACATTTTCCTACAAAAATGCGAGAGTTTTAGTTCAAAGAGTACAACCATTGTAAATTCTCTGAACATCCCTCTTATCAATCACCATTGTTCTTATTATTAAAACTAATAATATTGATCTTATTCGCTATATCATACTCAACATAGCATAACGTATTTCATACGATCATTCTTTTCCAGAATCAAGGGATAACTTAGTGCATAAACTTTAATATCATACCTTGGAGTTGAAACAGTGGGCAGTGGTGGATGCCATGATATACAAATATAGAATGCATATTCCGAAATAATACTCTAAAGAATATATAGTATATATACAATTTTTTCAAGTCTACAAGAACGTAGACCTGCTCTGATACCACACTGTCGCATCCCTATTTTAATAAAGCTTTTGTAGACCAAATTATATAAAAACACACTAAAACAACAATAAGATAAATTAAATAGACGTGTTTAATTTGAAATTTTCAGCGGAAATAATTATTATAAAAGTAAAACACATCAGTACTTAGATTATTTGTGCCAAAAGATAGTATATCATGTCTTAGTTAAAGTAACAAGCACATACTCAAATTATCTATACGATGCGACTCATAATATTAAAAACTGTCAAACCCAAACTTAACATCGTAGTATATTATTAGGAAACACTATAAACTAATTTATTGACACTAAATACTAAACAGCAAAAACATGCAATTCCACCAATGCTCCACCGCTCCCCCTTTAATATGCAAAAATATTAAATAAATTGGGGTGAGCAACCAACTAGCTCAGTGGGATTCCCTTTGTCACAATTAAATATCACGAGTAAATTAAATCGTCAACTCACATAATATGCATTAACAATGCATCTGTATATTGACCAATCTGTATACGGTGGAGTTGCCTCCAAGGAGCTTACCCTCCTGGACCGAAGTCCCCGCAAAGTTACAACGACCTTACCGTCGAAACAACCCAATAATTCAAAATATATGTCAATATCATGTAGCAAGTAACAATAAAATTCACATGAACATTTAAAAGGGACAAAGCAAATCAAATCCCACCTTCATCCTGGATTGTCCTTGTAATTGTATAGTTTACTTAGAACAAGAGTTTCTCGTTACCTACAATATTTAAATAAAACTAAAGTTATTACTTAACCTTAATAGCTCTAAAAATATAATTATATATTTAAGAAAGAAAATAAAAATTAAATAATTAATAGAATCTTAACAAAAACTTAAGCATATTAAACTTATACATCAAAAACTTAATTATCATATAAAAGTTGGAAGCAAAGCCGAAAAATGGTTACCACAGTGACATATATATATATATCTATCTATTTGTGTGTATACATAAATATACCTGGAAACACGATCATCTAATTACTACACTAAAAGAAGAAATTTAAAAAAAAGTGTTTTGAATTCAACATCTTATACACAAAGATGATTAGCGCGACCCAATAATGAAAAACAACTGTTCTAACTAATCGTAGGTTAATACAAAAATATTCTTCATCGTAAAAAAATTAATAATAATAAAATAAAATTAAAAGGATGTGAACGTTAACATTTAAAATAATTTTTGTTGAAGAGAATAAGATTTGTTAATGAATTGAATTGAGAAAATATTACTGTGCTACGAAATAGGAAAATTAAATTGCAACTACCGGTGTCCACTGGAAATACGAGACGGGCGATCTTCAAATGATATGATGGGCAATTTTTTTAAAACAGTATGCTGATGAGAGAGAGAGAAATATCTTTTCAAAGTTTTTTTTTTCCTGAGGGAAGCATGAGAAGAAAGAAAGATAAAGAGATAAGAATGTAGGGATAAGGCTTGAAAAATATCTGATAAAGTTAATTTTCTTATTTTGTTTTTTTTTAATATGGTAAAATAATTATAAACCAAGTCAAAGCTTTGGCTCCCAAGTTTCGTGAGATTACAAAAGTTAGTGGGATCTATATATACATATTATGTATAATATATTATTATAAAAATGTTAAAGAAAATTACATTTATGTGTCTTCATCAAGTGTGTTTACTAGAAGGATAGTTTAGTCATTTCACTATGTATCACATATCATGTAAATCCTAATTTGTAACCTATATAGGGATCTCATTCACAAGATATAGTTGAATAATCTCCTGGCTTGGTACGCCCCTAGATGTAACCTTTCAGGTGAACTGGGTCAACAAATTCTGTGTTCTTCGTTTTACTTTTTAGATTATCCTTAAACACGTTATCAGCACGAATACTTTACCGATTAAATTTTAGAATTGAAAAAGAAAATGATTTTGACCGCTAGGGTTTCGGTCATCCAGTCAATTTTCCACCGATCAATTTCCGTCTCAGCTGTCGTCGGCCAGAAGTCCGATTCTCGCCGCTGCTCATAAATCAGATACCGCCATTCGAAATCAACTCACCACAGTTCCGAAATCCACCTCACACTGAAACCCGCTCAGCCGCCTGTCGATTCGACGCCGTACCAAAATTGTCGTCCACCATGGATCGACCCCAATCGCCTGTGATTCGCCGGCCAGCAGCATCTGCACCGCCTGAATTCCCTGTCCCGGAGGCGCGTCGGAGCCTACCTATTCACACAAACCTACCCAGCGTGTCTCCTTCAGCCCGCGACAGAGACGTCGTCGAGAGAGACGCCTCCTCGCGCTCTCATCAAAGCTGTCGTTGAGCGCCCCATGCCTCACTGTCGCTAATCATCGGCTCTGTTGCCCCCGCCAAATGCCGTCACCGGTTCTGTGATTGAGTTGCGAATATCCGAACACTATCGTTGAATTGAGAGCAGGATTCCGGTGAATGGACGGAGAACAGAGCCGGGCTCTTCAATTGCCGGCGACTTGGAATGGAGGCGCGGCGGACTCCAGAAGTGGCTAAGGGAAAATGTCTGCGATTCTGTTTCCAGGCGACGGCTCCAGCTTGAATCCGTTCTGTTGCGGCCCCGGCGAGATGCGACGGACGGGAGCAATGTCGCTGGATTTGTGGTTGATTACGACGTCGCGTGGCTTGGAACAGCGATATAAGTGTATTTGGGCATTGCTGCAGTTTTCTTGGGGGGACTATTGTGCTGCTGGAGCAGGCTGCAAATAGCCTCCCATTTGATGAGTTTACTTGCGCAATCACAGGTAAGTTCTCTGATATATATATCCTCTGCTTGATGAATTTGCTGGGGTAATTGCAGTATGTTACTGTTTTATGAAATAACTTTGTAAATCTGGTGAAGTCTATGCATATATTTGGTGACAAATAGATAAAACATATTGTAAGCATTAGATTCTACCGGGAAAGATAAAATACAAGGTTCATAATGCTGCATATATTGATACAACTCTGAATATATGGATGAGTTTTGACCTCAAGCATGTACATAGTTTAAGCTTTATATATTTGGCATCAGTAAGTTAAAGTGAAGTGATCCTCATCATTCTTTTAAGTATTCTTGGTTTTGAGTTTTTCCAAGTTCAATGAATGAATAGTCTGCTTGCATTGACTCCTTTATGAGTTCATGATACCTCTCTTAAGTATAATTTTGAGCTTAATAATGGTGCCTGAAACCTGTTCGATGAAATGCTTGAAATAAATATACCCATATTTGTATCAATACATATTCACTATTAAAAAAATTAATGATAAAGAAAATTCATGGAAGATAATTATAAATACAAATCAATGTGATAAAGTATTTTCACAAAGCATCGATAAATATGTGACTTGTGGTCTCAAAATCTAATTCAAATACATACATTCTTGAAAAAGAATTATTATATATTGCTATGCTTGCATATTAAATTCATATCCTCCCTTGTGTTATAATAAATGGTTGAACGTACTCGACCTGATTATACTGTATTGTACTCCAAAGAAACTGAGTACCATTCTTGAGTTTTTAAGGGAAGAATTTATGTTTCCAAAATCAATTTATCCACGGATACCAAGGACAAAGAATTGTCTAACAATGTCAAAATTAAAGAATTTATCCACACAACGAACTGTGTGGGACCTTAAATGGACACTTGGAGATATTTATATTTTCAGAATTTATAGCCAATGAAATAAAATTTATTTTCTTGACTACAGAAAGAGTCAATAATTTTAATAAGGATATGTTGTTCCTTATCATTTTAGTACTTCAGCTAATGACACAATTTTTCTTTTACAATCTATTGGTTGCGATAAAGAAATTTCTCAAAGCTAATTTTGATTAATGAACCCAAAAGAAAATGGGATGTGATGTACTAATCCATATGGATATGAGAATAATTCCACCACGTGTAGCACTGGTGTATCAAATCAAATTATATTGCAAGTAGACTATATCACACAATTATAAATGATATAGGGAATCTAAAGTACAAGATACCCACCATATTAGCCTCACGATAATGAATTTTAATGGTAACATGGAATTCCCCGTACTTCAAGAATGTTGAAAAGGCATTATGCCTCATTTATTTAAAATACTCATTTTAGTCTTAAAGTTATTTGGACTATTGATGAAATTTGAGTTGGATTTTGATACGAGACATTAGTTTTATTAACGTTGGTTCATTAGATTTAATTCAAAGTTACTGAATTTATTTAGTATATATGGTTCAAAAGTTATATTATCACAATGTAAAGTGATACATTACGAATTAAAAGAAAATATTAAATGAAAAGCAAATCATTTTATTCAAATTGAAAAGTAAATCATTTAATTATATTGAAACTCAAAAGGATTTGGGATTTCTAAAAAGAACAAGGAACAATGTCTAATGAGACAATTGTTGAAATTAAAAAAAAAAAGCTCCATATACATCAAGAGCTAATCGAACCATGTAAAATTTTAAAAAATATTTGTGTCAACGTTATTTATAAATACACTGTGAGAATGAAATTTTAATACATCAAACAAATGTGAAAGAAAACACATTTTAATGGAACTAAGATGTCGATCTAGTGTGATGTACCTCACTACTATTCGAATTTTTGAACAATATATTATCACTGACGGACTATGTGATATTAATTTATATAGGCTTTTGTATAATAATTCATAATGTTGAAGAATTCACATTACGTCCTTATTTTTTTTGAGTGACATATAAAATGAGATGAAAATCGATATAATGCAAGATATCGATCTTATTGTTGCACTTCTTATTTTCTGAAGCACCAAATACATGATTAACATCTCACTCTGCCTCATTATAAATTTTAAAGGCAAGTCACTCGTTCTGCATAGCCTATTCTTTAACAAAAGTAACATTGAGACCTGTTTATGCTAAAGATATAAAATAAAATATTTCATTCTTACACAAGATACATGATGATATTTGTGGATTAATTAATCCAGAATGCAGATCATTCAAGTATTTTATGGTACTGGATTATACTTAGACATACGGGTCACATGTCACTTTACTGTCCACAAGACATTATGCATGCAAAACTCTTAGCACAAAATACATGTCTTAGGGCTCACCACCCTAATCATAATATCACATTATTACATCAAAAGCATCTGATGATTATTGCATATGTATCAGGATCTATGTAAAGCATCTTGATACTCACGTGCTACACAAAATGGTCTCGTAGAGGCCACCATCTAAAGAAAATGCATGGTGGTTAAGAACTGGTTATGCGCACCAACATGTCTATCTCTGCATGAGGTTTATGCAATACTGCATGCATCTTTACTTATACGTTTCAGACCCACTGTTAACCAACCATTCTCTGCGTACCAGTTGGTAACTGGATATGAGCCTGATATTTTACATTTACGCATAGTTGGTTGTGCAATATATGTGCCTATTTACGCCCCCACAGCGCACTAAATTGGGTCCTCAGAAACGATAAAGTATTTATATTGGATATGAATCTCCAACAATTATCCGCAACTTAGAACCTTTGACAGGCGACCTATTTACCGCTAGATTTGCGGGTTGTCACTTAAATGAGACAGTCTTCCCGTCGTTAGGGGGAGATAAGAAAAAGAATTTTCTGTGGGAACGACAGGAAGTATCACGGTCGATTCTTACTTTGTCTCATTTGATCCCCAAAACTTCACAATGAAAAAGTGATGTAAAATAATAAATCTTCAGAACGTAACAGATTCGATCCTTGATTCGTTCATTGATATTGCTAAAGTGACAAGGTCTTACATATAAGCTGCAAATGTGCCTGCAAGGTTAAAAGTCCTCAATAAGGGGCACAACACCATAGAAAAGGTGTTGCAACCACACTTGGTGGAGGTGTGGTTGAGGCCGTGGCTCCTAAAAGGAAAAGGGGGAGGCCACCTGGTTCGATTGACACCACCCAAAGTAAGGAATGGTAGGTGCGGCACAATTCAATTCATTGATCATCAATGTCAAAAATACATCTCATGAGATTGTCTTTGTTTATAGTTATGTCCAAGAATCATCACTGGAGGACGCTCCGATGTTTAATATGATTCCAGAGAATGAAAAATCTCTATTGATTATGAGAGTGCATATAAGTCAATGGACAGACATTGCACATAGACTAGTGATGTATTTATTTATTATGTTGCTCAAGAAAATATAGAGCACAATGAAATCGAACCAAGCTCAGCTGTAGAATATCAACTAGAGCAAACTGGCCTAAATATAGGAATCAATCCAGGTAGAACTTGATTTCTAACAAAGTTATAGGTATTTGGTCCGGTAGTGCTAGCCCGATCAAGTGTAAAGCTTATAGGACATAAATAACTCTTTGTCATAAAGCGTAATGAGAAATATATGGTCCTGAGATAGGAAACTTGCCTTATAGCGCAAGGTTTCTCATAACGCTCTGGAATTGATTATGAGGAGACATACTCTCCTATTATGGATGTTATAACATTCTGCTACTTAATTAGCGTAGTAGCATCCGAAGGATTGGAAATGCAGCTTATGAATGTGGTTACTGTATATCTCAATGGGGATCTTGATTCAGATATATATATGAAAGTGCCTGATGGCCTTCTACTACCCAAGTCAAGTGACTACTTGATTGGGAAAGGTTACAAAAACAAAGAACAATGCCCTTCATATTTATAAAGAAAAATAAGTTTCTCGATTTGCGATTATGACTCTTATGTTGATGGATGAGCATAGGTACTCTTAATGTAATAAGAGAAATCCTGAAACTAATTAAAATTATTGAGATAAAGGATCTTGGGAAAACTCAACTTTATTGAGTTTGTGGATACTTATCCACCAGTCTGCATATGTCCAAAAGATGTTCAGGCGATTTAATATGGACAAAATGCATTTTGTTAGCACTCTCGTGATTGGCCGATGTTTGGATGTAAAGAAATATCCCTTTCGTCCAAAGCAAAAAGACGAAGAGATATTAGAAACTGAAATTCCTTGTTTAAGTGCAATAGGCGCATTATTGTACTTAGCTCAATATACTCGGCTAGATATTACTTTCTCAATGAACTTGTGAACTAAATTTATTACAGGACCAACACAATATCATTGGAATAGTGTCAAGAATGTACTTTGATACTTAAAAGAAACCAGTGACATGGGCATGTTATTTACTATATAAATTTTGAAAAGGACTGCAGATGAAATTGCAACCCTTGAGAAAATATTGAATGCTATCCTATACACTTATACACCAAATAATATGTTATTTGGTTCTACCAATGTTGGTTATATCTTAGCCACATAAACATCCCTAGATTAATTATATTTACCATGAGAAACATGGTGATATCTTGGACATCAACTAAGAAACTTTGATAGATATCTCTTAAAGTTATTTAGAGATTATTACCTTACATATAGCAATTTGTGAGTGTATTTAGTGAAAGTCTATCATCACACATTCAAGGAGTCAGTGACTTGAGTTCTACCACTGAAGATCCTTTATGCAATGTATTGCATGCATTGAACAAATGAATCTGTGTTATATAGGTGATATGAAACATATATTACCGAAGTTTTTCTATATCATGCAACAACAAACTTTGCTCAAGATTCAAATAATGTAACTAAGCTCTAAAGAAAATGTGGCTAATCTATTTATATAATCATTGTCCAAGATAACCTTTGAGAAGCGTCTTAAAGAAATTGAGATGTGTAAATTTTCTGAGCTCACTTGATAGATGTATCTATCAGTTGAGAGGTGTAGACTTCAGGGGGAGTCTTAACATAGGTGCGTTGCAACTCATTTTCCCTTCGACCAAGGTTTATTTTTTCTTATATGGATGTTACTTGGCAAGGTTTTATCGAGGCAACTTTTATGCACCATCCATCCTTTTGATTTGGCACAAGGGGGAGTGTTAAAGGAAATTACATTTATGTGCCTTCATCAAGTGTGTTTACTAGAAGGATAGTTTAGTCATTTCACTATGTATCACATATCATGTAAACCCTAGTTTGTAACCTATATAGGGATCTCATTCACAAGATATAGTGGAATAATCTCCTGGCTTGGTACGCCCCCAGATGTAACCTTTCAGGTGAACTGGGTCAACAAATTCTGTGTTCTTCGTTTTACTTTTTAGATTATCCTTAAACAAAAAAGAAGTTTTACGGTAATATTCTTTAATAATTAAATTAATAAAATTAATAGAAAGAATTGAGATAATGGAACTAATGAAGTTGGGAAAAAAAAACTTCCTGTACTTGTGCGTGTAATACATACATATATATATATATATATATAAGTTTATTTATAAATATCTTAATTAAAAAGTTTAAACAAATAAATAATTAAATAGAATACTATATATATACACATAAATATCTTATAAATATTATTCATAACAATAGAAACAATAACAATAAAAATAATAATAATAATAATAATAATAATAATAATAATAATAATAATAATAATAATAATAATAATAATAATAATAATAATAATAATAATAATAATAATAATAATACACAAAAACTCGTATGCAATATTGCACAAAACCCGACCCGTGCAATATCCCCAAATGAAAATTCGCGGATCCAATAATTTTTTTAAGGAAAATTCTCGCCACATCCAGAATGTATACCACATGAACATATTTGTGTTACTGTAAGTCAAAATGTGTGCTACTACATCTTAAAAAGTTATTTTTTTGTACTTTTAAAGTAACTATAAGAATAATATGTATTTTTACAAGAACAAATATGTGTTTCTTAATATATTTTTCATTTTATTATTAGTTTTATGTTGATAATATGCTGCTAATGTAATAATACCTTACATGTGTTACTATCTTGCCACTCCCAGAATGTATGCTACATGAACATATGTGTGCTACTATAAGATAGAATGTGTGCTACTGTAAGATAAAATGTGTGCTACTACATTTTAAAAAATTAATTTTATCAAAATTCCAGAATGTATACCACATGAATATATGTGTGCTACTGTAAGACAAAATGTGTGTTACTACATCTTAAAAAATTAATTTTATCGAAATTCCAGAATGTATACCACATGAATATATGTGTGCTACTGTAAGACAAAATGTGTGCTACTACATCTTAAAAAATAATAAGTTCTATAAAAATCAATAAATATTTATGAAAAACGAATATTTTTTCTTATAATACTACACATATTAATCTTACATTGTATTAACATGTTTGTTTTCTACAAAAACAAATGAATATATGTAAAAAACAACATTTGTTCTTATAGTAGTACACATTTGACCTTATAGTAGCATAAATTTACTCATTCAGTATAGCGAAAATCTTGAAATTTGAAAATTACCCAAATCCGACCCGACCCGTTCAAGATCCGCGAATTTTGTTACTTTGACCCCTTTGACCCGCGAATTTTCAAAATTTTCCTTTTTTGACATATATTGCACCCGTGCAATATTGTATGAGAGACCTACTCATAATAATAATAATAATAATAATAACAACAACAATAACAATAACTTATATAAATTTTATTATCTATGGTGATTCAGTCTATGGGTGTTACACAATCATCTATCATTCATTGTATTAGAAGATATTAAAACATTTGACAGCTATCAAAATATATTATACTCCAATCTACAAGCTATTTAATTTCTACAAAACTGTGAATCATAATATGACATGCCAATTGTGCAACAACATAATAATCATACTATCAAATACAAACAAATCAATCTTTCAGAACATTGGAAAGTAGTCATCATTCCATATATACTACACATAAAATTCAAAATAAATAAATTCAAGTATGAGCTCGATATTCATTAAACATGAAGATAGACAATTATTCCTGGAAACTGTTCCAAGCAGGCGTCGTCTCAACACCACCAATCACCTCAACATTGTCACCAACAAGTAATTCCTCCCTATTCTGGAGTCTATCAAAAGCTTCTTCAGCAGGGTCTACTGGCATCATAGAACGGATATAATTATGAAGCAAAAAACATGCCATGATCAGCCTAACTTGAGTTTTGAGAGGTAGTACGAAGCGCTCCTAAGTATCCCAAACCGCATCTTAACTACACCAAATGCACGTTCTATTATGTTGAGGGCTCTAGTGTGTCTCATGTTGAAGTGCTCTTGGTGATTCCTAGGTCTCTGTGACGTTAGACCCCACTCTTTTAGATGATACCTATAACCTCGGTAGGGGACTAGGAAACCCTCGTTGTTCGCGTAGCCATTATCACAAAGGTAGAAACATCCTAAAAAATTTAAAATGACATAAATTAAAAATTATGACGAATTGCTTATTTCCTATATAAATGTAATGTGAGATAAATACATAGTTACCCTTAGGAACTTTAGGCTATGTGGTCTTACAACAACATCTCGTAGTATTCTACAGTCGGCTGCAGATCCTTCCCACCTAGGAAGGACATACACGAACCTCATATCATGATCACATACTCCTAGGACATTAGTTGAGATACCACTTTTTCTTGTTCTAAATTGAGGTTTATCAGAAGATGGAACATGGAGATCTATGTATGTTCCATCCAATGCACCAAGACAACCCTACCCATATATCAACAAGCAACAAAAATAAATATTTGACAGCAACATATATGTCTTTATTAATGAACATAGTTGTTGGTCTCGAAACGAGTATAATCAGTGTATGAGGGGGAATACACTGATGTCAGATTTTCCCAAAATCTTAGAAAAATGCTCTTTCAGACTTAGTCAGGAAGGTCCTGAAGTGTTCAGTTAAATTAATGGTCCTCAGGAGCAGCATGGACAGATCAGTAATGAACCAAAGAAGCTAAGTCAGAGTTATGCTCTCAGAAGCTCAGTAGAGATAACAAACCTACTGACTGCTCGGAAGCAAGTCAGTTGGACTACTATCTCAGTAAGCTCAGTTTAGTGCGGAATGTTAGCCCTTAAGTTTCTACTCGTTTTAGTTCCTGAAAACTTATCAGTTTGCTTAGTGAAAACGTGGTTAAGGCTGGTGCACAGTTTTACTGATCAGGATGAAGAATCAATCCTGATAGTTTTCAAAACAATGCAAGTATGCTTCAGTTTAATATGAATGACAGTTATGATCCCGAGCAATAAGTAAATCAGCACACAAGGGTCTTTTTAACGTGGTTCGGAGATAACCAACTCCTACGTCCACGACCTGATTTAACAGGAAGCTACCCTCAAAACCCTGAGGATAGGTACTTGGGTTTTACGTGCCAAGGGACACGAATAGCCAACTTTCTCTCTTAGGAACTGACCCCTGGGCGTTTTACAAGTCCTAGTCCTTCCTACCAACCAACTCACACACTGAGGGGTTTGGTATTCAATTTTCCAACTATTGTGTATTGATCCCTCTAACAAAGCAGTTCTAAGGATGGGATCAATACTCTAATCAAAATACAGAAAAGATTCCTACTACAACACTATGGAAATTTAAGGTTTCAGAGTGTTGCTTTAAATGAGCTTTGAGTGCTTGGAATCTTGAGAGCTTTCTCTTGGAAATTTCCCGTTAGCCTTGAATGGGAGCAAGACCTTATGTATTTATAGGAGGGTTTGAAATAGATTCGTTGGAGGAGATCCATTTCAAACACTTCTATTTTGGGTAGGCGCAGGTTTGGTTGTCCTTGTCTGACATAGCTCATACCTAGTATGGCAAAGATACGATCCGCCGCCTGCACCTCTGAGAAGCATTAAATGCGCTCAATCTTCGTACATACCTGTCGCCTTCTCACTGGTCGCTTGTTCAACGGCTAGTTTGTCAGCATTGACTTTACTGATCCTCGTACATTTATAACTCTGAGTCCCTCGTTCTTTACTCAGAATAAATGTTTGTCTTATGTTGGAGACTCTGACATTTCTTTTGCTTCTTCAGACTTCCATTTGCACGTGTAACCTTTGGGTCTCAGGACTTACAAGTATCAGGTTAACTGATACTAGGCCCAAGTCAGGACTTATAAACATCAGAAGATCGTTCAGCCTGATCAAGGTTACATTGTGTTAGGAAATCCCTTATGTTTTGATGACATTAAAACTAGCTGACCTTGGGAAGTCAGCTGGTGTCAAATCAGATCAGCTGAGGATGGTCAGCTAAGAATGGTCAGCTGAGGTGCAAGACATCAGCTGATGTCAGGTCAGTTGATGTCAGGTAAGCTGATGTCAGGTCAGCTGATGATAGATCAGCTGAGGTCCAGGTCAGTTGATTTCAGATCAGCTGAGGTGCAGAAATCAGACGAGGTCAAATCAGCAGAGGAGCACCCAGATCAGCTGAGATACGTTCAGGACAACTATGACACAACATACCAGCTGAGTACTGAACATATCAGACGAGGACCACTAGCAGCAGCTGAGGTCTTCTGAAGCTGTTGGATAGAAGATCTATTTACAGAAAGTCAATCATGTCAAGAGAACAAGATCACAGCAACGGCTAGAAGATTTCCAGAATCATAGGCAATCAATCAAGTCAATCAGATTGAAGATCAAGCCAAAGATGGAAAGATATCAACCTGGAAATCAAGAATCAATCAATCACTCTGATTGATTGATTACATATTTATAGGGATTTCAATTCTTAGTCAACTCTAATGGCTAGTTTTTGTTACCTATAAATATGGGTACAAGAGAGAAAAATTATAACGATCCTACGCGCGATTACACTAGCAGATAGGCTATATTATTTTTTCCTCTGTACACAAACACGTTGTTTGCCTATTCGGTGTCTACGTGCAAGTGTACACGATCGTTATTGTTGTGGCAAGCTTGACCAAGTTTTA